>JAQIXS010001966.1:0-25512 GCA_034700785.1 Rossiulus vilnensis | reverse complement strand
TGGCAAAGATATGCCATGTGTTAGGGGGTGCAATCCATCAAACCCTATTATTTTATTGCTTTAACATTCAACTTGATGGTCACCATCATCACTGTCAAAACTGAATTTCTGTTAGCTTAGGACTATCCTTCCAAAGAGAATTCCAATGTATGATGGCATGCAAGAAATAAGACCAATAGGATGGATCCGAACAGATTTCTCAGATTTCCATAAATGGATTTGAATGTGAGGTTCTACCACCTCGGTGGTTTCGCTTAAAGATTTCCTCCACCAAATGAGTATTCCCCGGCAAAGTAAATTTCTCAAAAAGGCCCATGCATTGAGTCTCCCTTGAGTCTTTATCGCTGTGTCCCCCACTGTTTCGAGTAGCAATTCCGGCATCCATCAAAATAAACTCACGCAGCGGCGCGTGAACCACTTGAGGAAGCGCCAACAGCTTCGCTTCGAACATGGTCAGCGCGATGTGGACAGCATGGCAGCGCAGGTAATCGATCCGAGACAAGAATTCGATGGCCGCTTCAAACTGGGCAGTCAGAAACAGGACTTGGAAGTACAGGAACGGCTGTTGGTACGCCCGAAAATGACTTTCACCTGAAGAGAGAGGAAGTGGTGATAAAAATGATAGCACTTACGATAGCGGAGAGCAGCAGTGGGCCAAATAAATCAACACTTGCCGTATTCTTCCAGCAGCTTGATCTGAAACTGGGACAGCGTCATGTAATCGCCGGATAATCCTTCGCCCGGCGACTGGGTCCGAATCTGGCATAATTTCAACCAGAGGTAATCGTCGATCTTATCGGCAATATCTGAATGGTCTTCTTTCACGTCGCAGCAACCCACGATGCAGTACACAGCCCTTTGAAACATAGTCGACGCTCGTCACATAATCATTTATAAACGGAAGAAAATGATAGCCGGATTTCAGCAAATGCTCACTTTTTGAATGGATCCGAACTGGAGTGGATCGACCGACGATAGGAAATCCGGATTAGGCTTTCGTTGCGGGGCGTCAAACGCCTCTCTCCATCACGAACGAATTCCGCAAGATAAGGTCGAAATTCCTCGAGAGCAGGGCTGAGAACAATTAAACACTCATTTTACGAATCTCCAAAGACGCAGAAGACTTTTCCAGTTCTTTAAACAAATTTTCCCGATCACCCTGACCAATGATGCAAAATTATGACATGCATTATAAAATACAGAACTGAGTGTGCAATGGTGTCTTACTGGATTTGGTACTGTGAATTCATCGATTTTGAATAACATTTCCAAGTCATTAATTTTTTCAAAACCATTAAACATACGTATTTTCAACACATTTAAAAAAAATCTGATTTCCCTGATAATTCCAGGTTTTCAAAGTCTGCGAAAATTCTGTGACAAAGCGCCCGCATAACTCACCCAGCCATATTCGCAAAGGTCATGGCCGTGGCGAGATCTCCGGTCCTTAAGCTGTAATAGATCATCGCCCAGATGGGATGACCGTCCACTTTTCCGTCTTCGAGCCCAGGGATGTTCGGTGGCAACTTCACGTTCAGGAAGCTGCGTATAAGCTGCTGGGTGCCTGGTATTCCTCCTAACGCCGCTTGTTGCAGATTACCACAAACAGTAAACTTGACGTATTTAGTATACCTGGAAGGAAAGAAAGCATTATGGCATTTTGAATGCATTTCGTACTTCCCTCGCTGAATCGCTTACGTTTCTTCCAGATACTTCCTGGCTTGGAAAATGAAGCCGGCCTGCAGGGTGGGCGAAACGCGTGCCGACAGCACGTCTTCCTCGATCCTAACCGGCACGTCTATCATGCACTGCACCATGCGCCACAAATCGGCAATGTTCTACGTAAAAAAGTAGCTTTTTAGGAAAGTTTGGCATAAAACGTCTTTGCCATGGAAAGTCCAAACTGTATTTTTAAAGAACAGTTTGCAATTTAGCAATAAACAATATCTCAAAAGGTATCCTAATCAGTATTTTTTTTTATAACGATGGAAACGATGCTGAAATGTGCACACTGACCTTGTCATCAATTTGAGTAGCGACATTCGAGAACTGGTCAGCCAGATTGGGTTTGATGCCTCCCTGAATCACTCGCTCGTTGTAGATGTACACCTACACAATTGGGGACAATCTAAGAGGATTTTCCGAACGAGTTCGCTGAAAAATAATGACCTAGCGCACCTGCTTTGCATATTGCATTTCCACATTGTCCATCGCACTTCGGGTCCTGGCATTTGACGGTTCATTGACGGAAGACTGCAATCGAAGAGAAACGTCAAATGAGCGTCATTAACGGCTCTCCGAGTAAACGATGCTGACAGCGTTGAATTATACCTCTAAGTTTATGTTAATGTCGGTTATGTCATCAGAATTTCCGACGAAGGAATTCAAAATTTTCTGCTTTTGTTGCTCCCATTCTGACTTCATGTTATCCAAAAACATATTCTCAGCGCGCTTGAATGCCTAGACCAGAATAACTCAGTAATCAATCTAAGATGTTTGAATCCTTGAGGATTGAATGGCATTAAAAGACTTACAGAATTGCGAGTCTCTTCGATTATAGATAAAATAGTGTTTTCTCTTTCGTTCCGTAAAAATCCCTGGAAATTGAAACAAAAAGATGAAAAATATTTAAAATGTAAGGACCATTTTCATAGTTACATATTATGTACTAACAATATTCTAATGATTGGTGGTGATTATTTAATGGCTAAAACGAAAATATGGGCCACGTGCAGATATGGGTTTTGCAAAAACCAAATCTGCATAGGCAATTTGCTCGTTTTATCCAACACTAGCCAGAAACGAAGTCCAACTCAGGAACACAGGCAGTTCAGACCACACAGAACCCCTTCAAACACACACAAAAATTACCTCAACGTCAGTTTCAGGCAGAGGTTCGATGGGCTCCAAAGACTTAGTGACACTGAGGGCTTCCAATCTGGGCGAAATCTTTGGCAGGCTAAAACCTTTGGATCCCAAAAGCACGGAGCTACATGTATTTGCAAGAAACGAATGCAAACAACTATTACCACCTTTTATCCATGATTTTTTTTAAAATAATTTGAATGCTGAGTTTAATGCCTTACGCTTTGACATCAGTCGAATCTCTGCCAACTCCACCGTGAGACGTCCTGGTCCACAATTCCTGACCGACCTCCAGCAGCTGCTTCAAATTCCTGTCCACCCTGGGCAACTCCCCGCTGCTGTCGATGGTAGCGGTCAGCTGCTCAGCTTGATCCAACAGATCTTCGAAGCCTCCTTCGTCTACTTCCATTTTATTTTTTTATTTTTTTCAGAATTATTTAATATTTGCTGAATTTTCTATAGAATGGAACGTGCCATGTGTCTGGAATATCTGGTTTTGGACTCCAGATGCCGGCGAATTTCACACTGCTTCTAGGATATCTGGCCATAAAAATGAGCAGTTCTACGCATAAGACCACGAACTGAGGAACTTACGCCAAAATTCCCGAAGAAATACGAAATAATTTACCTTCACTTTACACAGATTGCTTAAGTTCAGAAATCAATCACTTTTTGGAAATTCCAGCATTCCACCTTCGTATTTTACAATGCTGCCAGATACCTAGGTCAACATATTCGTTGCATTGAAAATCAAGTCAATTAACGTGTTTTGCCTTCAATAGTGCCATTTTATAAATATTAAAAACTAAATCGATTATTTATTTTAATTATTAACAATGTTGCATGTGCAATCGAACCTTACTGTGCCTTAAAAAAAATTGGAAACGTCTGAATTTCGACTGTTAGGAGCATTTTTTTCTTACAGGAGAGGCTTTCTCTTTAGGTTGGCAGCATTGCTAGGTTTCATTTTAGGCGCCTTTGAAAGCGCCACCTACCGTCAGAAGTCGTCAAAAATTCTATCATTTTTCTCAGAAATATGTTAGTTAAACGCGTTTAAAACTTGTAAAGTACGAGTCAATGTTTCCTTCACATATGTTATTTATAATTCTGACGTCTGAGATCACAAGTGTGCCGTATTCAAGATCCTATAAAATACAAAGTTATCAGGACACCCTGTATAAAAGTTTTAAAACGCATCCGCTACGGAGCGCTTCTCTCGAAATACACAAAGCGCTTCAGCAGCGCTCGAAAAGAACGCTAAGCATCAGTTCGTCATTCGAACGTTTCATGAATGCCTGTATCTTTGTCGTTGTTTAGGACAAATTCATTATCGCTCTTGCAATCCTTGATCATCCGTCGGATTTAATTTGGTTTCTGGAAACAAACATTAGCCAAAATGGTAAGCTAACTTCACAGGGAATTTCTCAGCGTATTTGATGGGTTCCTGGAAGCTTTTTTTTGTAATAACAAGATACTAAATGTCATGCTTGCGAAAATGTCAGCCGGGAAAGTTGAAAAACAGCTGAAAAAAATGACTTATTTTTTATTATCTGATTATGATTTTCGTGTAATTACCAGACGATCAGCAAGAACAATAAAATGCTCCAGCACATCAACTACAGGATGCGGGTCATCCTGCAGGACAGCAGGATTTTCATAGGCACATTCAAAGGCAAGCCAGAAATGATTGTATTGACGGGATTTGTTTGAAACTAAATATTGATTACCATCTCTGATTCAAACGCTGTTTTTATTTACAGCCTTCGATAAACACATGAACCTCATTCTGGGAGACTGCGAGGAGTTCAGAAAGATCAAACCGAAGAACACCAAGCATTCTGAGAGGGAGGAGAAAAGAGTTTTGGGGCTTGTGTTGTTGAGAGGCGAAAATATCGTTTCCATGACGGTAGAAGGGCCCCCACCTGCAGAGGTTAGTAACTTAAGTTAACCAAATTAAGAATAAAACGATTTAAAGATGGTCAAGATGCTGTTAAATAATTCCATTGAATAACTAGTAACCAATCTCACGTTTACAGGAAAACATTCCCAGAGTGCCCATTCCCGGTGCGGCTCCAGGCCCTGGCATCGGCCGCGCTGCCGGTCGCGGTGTTCCAGTTGCCCCAGTCGGCACTGCACCCGCAGGTTAGTCAACCTGAAGACAAATTTGCAAACTTACCATTGCATGAGCTCCTGCTAATCGATCTCTTCCAACAGGCTTGCAAGGTCCGGTCAGAGGAGTTGGGGGTCCATCTCAGCAGGTTATGACCCCACAAGGCCGTGGAACAGCCGTGGCTGCACCGCCGCAGATCCGTCCTGGTGCTCCCGCAGGCATGGGTCCACGGATGGCCCCGCCGCAAGGAATGCCAGGTCGTGGTGGACCGCCTCCAGGCATGATGGGTCCACCACCTGGAATGATGCGTAAGTTTTGAGCCGGTATCTGCTTTATGGGCAGACCTCGTAGTTGTCTTTTCTAATCTCTTAACTTTTTCTTTGCTTGTGCAGAGGGAATGCCACCATCAATGGGCCGTGGAATGCAACCACCGATGGGTGCGCCACCGAACATGAGGGGCCCACCACCACCAGGAATGATGAGAGGAGGTAATTTGGTGACCCTGTTTGTACGGAATATTTAACGTAAATTACTGTACCTAACTTAATTTCTTTTCCTTAGCTCCTCCACCAGGTATGAGACCTCCTCCAAGGCCTTAATGCGCTTCTTGGGCCATCACTGATATCATCTTCCATAACTGAACCAATTGTTCGTGTCACTGTTTTTTGCCAACTTGTGTATATTTCTACCCAGACCCATTCTTTCACTACTGAATAAAACGCATTTTAGAACTATGAACTTGACTTTGTTTATACAAAGTCATCGAGCAACATGGCTTAGTGGGGGAATGTCTGCCTTGCGGACAGGTTGTCACATTCCCAGGCGAATGCTGGGCTAGTACCTCAGTAATCGCCCTATAGTTTTACTAACTGTTCAAAATTTGTAATTTCACTTGTGTACAATTTGGGTTTTTCTAATTGATTGCCCTACAACATGGCAATAATATGCTGACTTCCGTTTTCCACTGGTTGATCAACAGATGAAGTTGAATAAAATCCCACAAAGACGAACGTTCATACAAATACATTATCTTGTTAAATAATCGAATGTACACGTTTTAGAGAAGTATTTCTTATCTGAGAAATGCTCACTCGTCATTTCACCCCAACCTTTTGCCGGTCAAGTTTTCGACTTTTTCCAAGTTGTGCTCGATGGCTTTCCACAAGAAACTCCACCAGGCGGCATCCGTATCCGTGTAGCAGTGACTTTTTCTAGAAAGAAAGTGAATTTCGTTTTCAAAACATTCAAGCGAGTACTTTGGGGTAATCCTGTCGAGCAATTCAGACGATTTGAAAGCTCGATTTTTGCTCATAGTTAAATAGATTGTATTAACTATTTGACTAAAGTTAGCATACAAGCACCTAACATTAATTAACACATTCTTGAAATATTCTTAAAAAGCATACTTAACTTTTTTATCTGTTTTGGAAGATACCATACCATAAGTCGCAAACCCTAGTTTCACGAATCTAAGAATCTAAGATGCGCTTACTTTTTGATATTTATGGCTAATACATGAAGTAAAACAACACTTCGAGATTGCATTTTGCTTGGTACCCGATTTTAAGATGCACTCTCAATTTTCATCATATAAAAAGTGCATTTTATATTCGAGTAAATATGGTAATAAAACTCCAAAACTAGATGTCATGTCTCAAAAACAGCTTGCGGTTAACACCTTTTCTGCGAGTATGCATACCTGAGGCCAGCCAGCACAGCTTGTAAATGGTAAGAAACCTTATCTGCCTATAATGGAATGGATTGTGAATCATGAGACTTCAACTTGCACGGCAAAATTTTAAGTTAGAAAATCTAAACACCACAGCTTACTTTCTTCATTGCATGTAATTTGATCATAGGTTGATATAAGGAAGCGACGAAATCGTCCACAGCGAGACTCGAAGCTTCAACGGATGCCGCAATGTCGTCAAGCTCGTCCTGGAGCTCGTCAGATTTAGCCATCGAAGAAACTGTCTAAAAATAAGAGAATCAGGGGCAAAAGCAGACCTGACTTTCATGTGTGCATTCAGCATGTAAAAAACGAAATAACCGATATTTGGTAGGCTTTCAGTGATTTTTAACATCATCTCCTAAAAGATAGGTCACCGTTTCGCTAAGTCACTTGCATATGATGTAAAGTGTGTGCTCATTAAAACTTCTGAATGAAGCCACTTACTTGAAATGCTTTCTTGGAACAGGTCTGAGCAGTTTTTACTAAACCCAATGCAGATTTCGCTATTTCTAATTCGCTTTTACTCCAGTTCATTTCAAATTCATCATCCTCAGAATCTTCATCCTCGCCATCATCGCCATTTGAACATTTATTTAAATTTCTTCTAATCTCCTAGAAGAAAATTGAACACAATGCTGGTTATTGTTTTAAGATCTGGCAACATATAAAACCATTTGACAACAAAGGATTTATTTCAATTTCTCAATTAATTTTACACTGCAGTATTTAACTTGCAAATAACTGTAAAACTATGTCAATATGGAAACTATAATGTAAAATTGGAGTTTTTATGAGCAGTTCATGCACTCAGCAAACCTTTACAAGATTCATTTTTTTGAGAAAGATGAAACAATTCCAAAATGAAACTGAACTATCAAGATGAAACTATCCAAAAAAATCGGCTTGCCTCATCCAATTCCTCCTGTGCATCCTTGATTAGGGAATTGAATGATGATATTTGTTGCAAAGCAGCAGATTTGTTATCTGCAAACAATAACAAATTATTAAAACACTAATAGTTACACATCTCTGCAGCATTATGATAACACCAATACAAAATAATTACCCTGTGGTGCTTTTTCCAACTTTTGACAACTTTCCCAGACGTTTCCTGTTAACTGAATTTGTCCTTTACTAACAAAATTGACAAAATATTATAGCAAAAATTAAAGCTGTATTGGTGAAACTTCATTCCAACATAAATAAATCCGCATTTCTCACCCTTTTTTCTCAATCTCAAGCAGCTCAGTCACCAGGCAACATAAAGCACGAACAACAGCTAAAACATCAGCTCTCAAATGATGCCTCAACACTGCACCTGTCATATTGTGTACCCAGGCAATGGATTAAGATTAGAAGATTTACGTTTAAAAAATCTTCACTGGTAATCTATCTACATCTTAGATATTTACCTTGCTTCTCAGGAAGTTTATAAAGTGTAGATATAAGAGCTAAGCAAGCCATTGCTGTTGAGCGGCACATGGGTTCGAGGGAGGCTGCTTCCGGCAGTGGTGGTTTGCTGTACGACAAGCTCAGTTTCGTGGCTTCATGAGAAACGCGTTTACTTGACTCGACTGCAAGAGGTAATGATATGAAATTTGCACGATTTGTTTAGTATTTAATCAAGTTACTGGATTTATTTACTTTTCCAGTCACCCATAAACCTTGTATGCTATAAACGTGAAGTTTAACAGAAAATGGCCATGTCTTGTCTTTGGTATCAACTAATAATTAACTAGCAATGATGTCGACCAGATTTAGTACTGTAAATTCCTTGATTTTCAACAACTTTTTTTTAAAGTCAGTAAACAAAAAGGCCACCTTGCAAAAAAAGTTACGTTGTCCTTTGATTACTAGATGGCATCAAAGGAAAGAAGTGCTGAACATCAGTAAATATCATGGCTTAAATGACCTGAATTTAATGTCAATTCGTTTATGATTTCTTTTTTCAGTAGGCACCCTAAGTTATGAGAAAACAAATGTCATCCTGTCATGTTACATTTCCCTGCATTTTCCATGTCTTTCCCAATTTCCCTGAGAATTGCAGGTTTGCCAGTTGGAGCCAATTTTACCTATATTTTTCCAAAATTCTTCCCTGCAAAATGACTCTGGATCGACAACTCTTTTCACGCAATGGTCTGAAACATTAAACACGAATTACATTAGACGCCACACATTCTTTCAACAGATTGACTGGTGAAAATTTAAGTAACTTATTTGCCACACACGCCACACCATGAAACTCAAGCTACTTTAGCATACAGCCATGTCAGATATCACTCCGGTCATCAAATGTAAATCTAAATTAAAACTCACCAATCTTTAGCTCTTCGCAAATGACTTCCAAGTTATTTAGCAAATCTTGCAGATGATTACCTCCATCATTTCCAGCCATGCTCAACCACTTCAAACTACACTAAAACCAGAAAATATTCAAACTCAAAAATGCGTTTTTCACAATTTAGAACACGCTACATGTTGTCATGGAACGCGGTCACGTGACCAGGTGCTGCGCGCGCAACCATTTCGAATTTCTAGTCTCGCAACGGGTCTCACGTTAGATCATTTATTATGACTTATTCATGGAGATTTTTTCACAGAGCCCGTGTTGGGAGGCTAGCAGGTCACGTGACGCCGTTCTAAAAATAGAATCTCCGATCAACAACAACAACGTAATGGCGGATGATTAGCTGGTAGAGGAGGATTCAGGTTGACGAAAATTAACGATTTATCTATAGCGTAACACGGTTGACTAAGCGAAATCCCGGTTTTAAATTTGTATTTGCGCTTCGTGGTGACATTTCTTGGCGTGCATTAGCCGAGAAATCGCGCTTCGCCCGCACGAAAACGACAGGGTGACAGTTGCGCCCTGTTCCATTTTTCGAACGAAAATTTCAAATTTTTTCTCTGCTTTTATGCACGAAACGGTGATATCTACGGCCCCCAGGATTTTAATGTTTGTTCACGAGAGATCGAATCGTAAGTTGTCGTTTAAAATGCAACACAGTAGTCATCCGAAAAGCATACTATTCATACACGCCAGAAATTAAGACATCAGCTGAGGGGTTCCTAAAATAGTTCAAGCAAGGTCGTAACAGACATTTGTAGTATAATTTTGCTGCTAATTTTCTGTGAAAATTGTCGAATCTCGTAGCCAAAGACGTCAGCTGTTATCGCTGCACCGTTAGGTGAGCAGGTCAAGACTTGAAGTGACAGTTGTCATGTGCTAACATAATGTTAGAATTTGAAAGAACACACCTGATTTTCTCTGAAGGTCATACTGATCATCATGAAGATCTTGGAAAATATCAAGTTGGAGGCTATTAATTCAGCCCTTTCCTTTGATACCGCAGACTGTAAAATTGTGGGAAGGTTAGTAGCATCTAAACCAGTGGAAATAAAATGTTTTTTTCTAGAATTTAGCTAGTAGGTACAATATCAGTTTAAAGATTTACAATTGTAAACGTTTGATTTTCAACCTGTGTAGTGTTACTGTAATTTCCTACTGCTGAACCTATTAAATGCAGTCGAACTCTTGTTTTAGTAAGCATCAAGGGCCAGAGCTGCTGTAGTTTCAGTAACTGTTGTTGCCAGTTTGAAAAGATAAAGGAAGTAGGATTAGCTAAACAATTCATCAAAAGCTACGCTATCAATCGGGGGAAAAACAAGACAATCTGCTCCAAATAACCATTACTTGTTATAGCCATGAAACTCCACTGCCCTATTTTTTCTCATCAATAGAAAAACAATTCTATGTACTAATAAGTCGTGAGTTGTTAATAAATCAGTTAGTTTTATTGATGAATCTTGATTGGTTGGTATGTGGGGAATTTGCCTAGCCGGAGGTTTGATTATAAAAGAAATGCGAGACAAGTTGTCAATGCAGGCATTTGAGGGTTGAAGTCTAAACCTGGATTTCTCACTGTGAGTGAGAAAACCGAAAAGTAAACCACAATTTTAGGAACTTGCCTACTGTATGGGCCGAAAAGTACGCTAGTTATAAATGAAAGATTGTTTTGAAAGTCTCCGAAACTAAATCCGCAAAGATCATTTGCTTGTTATATTAGAGTTTGACTGTGATCACAATCTGTCGTGTGTATCGATTGAGATGGTTGTTTATGAATAGGATCGAAAGCTACTCGTGTAAGATGGTGGCCAACGACAAGCGTCTTTTCAAGGCTATGAACGCCGAATCGGGAACGAGTCCAAAGGACCATCAGGTGCTTTCGCCACCGCAGAGAGTTCTCGGCCTGAGCCCGAGTATGTCATACAGGTCGGTGTTTCGCATTGACCCGTCTTATGAACGTCGAATGTGACTCCAAAAGTCATTTGGTTTTTCTTTTTTAAAGTTACGGCACGAGTGGAGATGAGGGGTGCTACAGACCTGACACTATAGACCGAAAAACCCTGTTCAACTTGATCGCAACATTGAACGCTTCGTTTCATCCGGACTATGATTTCACGGATGCGAAGGCGGACCAGTTCAGCAAAGAGCCTAACTGGACGGTATGTTCGTTCGCAGCACCGGTCAAAACTGCTGCCCACCGTGACACTTCCTTCACTTGCATTTTAACTATTGCAGTGGGTGGTCAATGCTATTGACAATAATCTCGGTGCAAGCACCAGGGACGCCTACAATGGTCTGAAGCAGAAGCTTTGGGCGACTGTCAATGATGAAATATGTCTAGGTGAATGCGACATTTACAGGTATGAACAGGTTACTTCTATTTTGAAGGTGTTTATGAAATTTGTGTTAATCAAGAGCCTGTCACATTTGATGGTTGTTAAGAATTACAATTGAAGTGTGGAATCCTACCTTAAAACGGATGCCAAAACTTACGTTCTTACTCTAACCAGCTATAATCCGGATCTGGCGTCTGATCCTTACGGCGAAGATGGCTGCATTTGGTCTTTCAATTACTTCTTCCACAACAAGCGTCTGAAGCGAGTGCTGTTTTTCACGTGTCGTGCCATCAGGTAGACCTGGAGTCCCAACACGATCCGATCTGCTTAAAAAAATCATCAGAAACTAATTTTTTTACGTGTACCGTTGTTCATAGCATGCACAGTGACGAATACTTGCAGCAGGATTCCGGATGTGGGATGGACTTCAGTATGGAAATGGACGAGTGAAGCGAGACCAACGTAGAGGCTGCACGATAGATCCTTAGTACAAAAATACTTTTTGTGTGCAAACGTTTTAACGGCCACTGAACTTCCTGGGCATAATGGGAATCCATCGGATCGGTTTCATCTATTCTACACTCACTTTTATCGCATCGTTCTGTAAATATTTTCTAGATTCACGCTCCATTCGATGGACCTTTCGTCATTATCACTAAATTCATATTCGTGGATATTTTTTAAAACACATCATCGATGGGAATTAGTTTTCTACGTCGGAACAAAGTTTTAGTTTTTTTTAGTTTGTAAATATTTCTTTCCCAGTTGGAGCTGCACTGAAAACGTGTTTGGACGTGTTACCCACGTTAATTATTTTATTATGATATGATCATTTTAAAGAGTAACGTTATTTTTAGCGTCTTAATGTATTAGAAGTTCGTTATGATTACCGGTGTTTAAAAAGAGGATTGCTGCATTATGAAACATATAAAAATAAATAAATTGCATTTATCCATCATGATTATATCGAGTGATGTATTTATCTACACTCGTAAGTTTGCTTTTGGGGTGGAAATAGCATTTCTACAAACGAAATTGCTAAATGCAACCCATATTATTGAAACTTTTGGCAAATGTGCAATTTCGATGTTTAAGACGCATGTCCTAAACTGTAAACAATGCAATTCTTTTTTTCCAAAAAACGAATCAAAATTTACTTCATCGCAGTTCATATAAATCACAAGAGGGCTTTGGCACGCATAGCTACATGAATTGAAACTGGCACGGGTAAGCGCGTACGCAGTGCCAATTCAATGCAGTCTGTAAAATATCAATCGAAGCATTCAAACAGGAAATAAAATTGAAATTACAGGAACAATGATTGGGCGCAAAATCTCGATTAATGGCAGTAAGTACAGTTGGGATGACACCTGACCCCGTTGGTGCCGCACTTGCAGCCGGCACTCAGATCGCCACGTCCCTGTTTACCACAAAGCGAAACAAAAAGAAAAATAAAAAAATAAAATAAATGCGAAGGGATAAACCGAAAGTATAAAACGAAAATCAAAGTGGAAAATATACTGACATTCGGACCCCACCGGGGCCCTTTGGTGACCCAACAGATCTCGGTTTTGCACACTGAGCAACACAGCCAATCACAGCCCCATTTCTTCATAATTATGACTTGACAATTTGGGCAATTCATTGCCTCTCCTCTTCGAAGCATAACCTACAGAACAAAAGTTGCTTTCATTTTCCTGTTTCCCAGTCACACCGAAGATTAATCTCGATGAAAAACATTCTCCGTAAACGAGGAACACTTTCAAATCCGAATTTCAATCGCTATCTAAAGGGCGTGAAGCCATAAGGTCGTAAGTGCCCTCGCGCATTTCCAAGGTAAAAACTTCGCGCGTCTAACTGACTAGGCTAATGCGATCTATAAGGGGCCCTACGTCAATGGCATCTTTCGTCTTCTTGGCTTCGTCGTCCGTCCTCGCCAGCGCCATGAGTTTGTCTTGGTACTGCTTGCAGTTGAGCTCCTGGTGGATGGCTCGGCAAGTGATGCAGTTCAGGTGCGAGCACACCGGGCAGAAGAACTCGTTGGCGTTATCTTCGATGAGGCACCATCCCTGGCAGTCGGGCGTCTTGCAGTGGAAGCTGTTCGGGGCCTGGCTTTCGGCCGTCTTCATGCTCCTCTGCAGATAGCGCTCGAACACCTCGGGGGGAACCAACTTGAAGAAAATGTTTTTTAAAAAAACGACCAACTCTTGCATCCGTACAACACGAAGCTAAAGCTCGGCCACGCTGGACTCACCGCTCGTATTTCCCTCTCCTGCAGCGCGCTATCGCAGGAGTAATCATCGTCCCGAAACGGACATATCACAGTTGCCGCCTCGCTGTGCGTGACCACGCGGCGCAGGCAGTCGCAGCAAAACGAGTGCAGGCAATCCCTCAGCTTCACGCCTTGGCCAGGGGGCGCCTCCGCGAAGCAGATGCTGCACTCGAAGGCTATTTCGTTGTATATGACGTCTTGATTTTCCAGTTGCAAATAGTGCTCCCAGTTTTGCAACCTCTGCAGTTCCTCGGCCTACGCGGGAGTTAAAAGCTATGAGTGTAAAGATGTGCCCAAAAATCCTAAATTACGATCGAACTCGGTAACAACGAGTTTTTGCGAATTTCAATGCAGTTTTACTCAGTTATAACAAGCGCACTTCTCGGATCCCCATCTCACCTCTTTCATGGCCCTTTCCTGCTCCTTTTCGCACTCCATCCGCTCCAGCTCGCTCTCCCGGAGCTTGTACTGCTCCGGAACGACGTAGTCCGCCGGTCGTTCGCTGCCGCACATGGCACATCCTGGCCGCGTCGGGATGTTCACCAAAGTACAGACTTTGCAAGACCAACCTTTCGAATTGAGAAACGGAAAATCAAAATTGGATTTGCCGCGTCTCTAATAGCTGAACCGTCCACCAAAACCTCTTTCCTCTTTTAACACGAAATTCAAAGGGTGTCTCGATGCAATGTAAACATACGCGGTTTTCAAAACCATTGCCACAACAATTCAGCCAAGTGGATGGAGGGATTTTCCAGGATAACAATGACACGAATTACAAATTTCCGGTGCATCTCACCCAAGAGTCTTGTGCTGCCAGCCTCGCTGCTGCCTTCCGTTACGGGTGGAGTCTCAGGTCTACGTTCCTGGACCACAGGCTGCTCGGCTTTCCTGGGGGCAGGCTTCCTCGCTCGCGCTACCTTCGCTTTCGCTCCAGTGGCTTTGGGCGAAATGTTATCGTCCCAAACCAAATCTTTGGCTTTGATTCGCAAGTCTTCTAAACATTTGGTTGTTTTTTTTCCCGAAAAAAAAATTAGAAGTAAACCAAACCCATTTCGCAGAGTGAAAAATGTCAAAACGAGATGAACGACCTACCGAGCGACAACAAATAGAGGAACACGGGACATCCATCGCTGCTGACTCCAAAACTGGATATCGTCATCTTGTCATCGCTGGCCAACTGCTTTCCGAGGATCCACCGTTGTATGACGGTAGGAAACTCAAACTCCTGGAATATCTAGGTTTCGGATAATAACGAACGACACATATAGCAATCGACTATTTAGATAAGGAGCCAAAGTAAAACTTCTCCTGACAATTCCAGGTTTCCCAGGTCTGCGGGAACCCTGCTTAATTTCCCAAATTTTAAGGTGCAAGAACTGGCGACCTGCAGGCTGAATTCAAGACATACCTTAGTTTTCAATTCTCCGACGGTAATAGAAGGAAGGACCCGGATGGGAATTGGCCCGTGATGAGAAACCTTATCCTCCACAAACATATTCAAGCTTCAGAAAAAAAACAATCATTTTTTTTGCTTCACATCCATCACATAAGTAATAACAAACATGTATTCCTGAGACAATCGTAAAGACAATAATCACAAATAGTGGGCACAAAAGAACTTTGTGCAACCCAACAGCTAGCACTCACATGATAGGCTGCGAACTTCCCTCTCCGGTCAGACCGCGGTTGCGCACCACCAGGCACTGGATCTTGAGCTGCGCCAGATCCCTGGCCAGTGTCGCGGCCTCGTCGAGTTTCCCGGAGCCAATGGCGATTTCCAGCTGCTTCAGCAAGCGGTCCACGGCCAACTTGTCCATGTCCCCAGTATCACAGCCATCTACGTATACGTAAACGAAGTGATGTTTTCAACGTCAATGTTTTCCAGATGTCATGAACTGACGATGTTGAAAGCCAAAGATTATTCCTTCGTCCTTCCTCAAGACGCTGATAGGAATTCCAACGGAAACGATTGATATCATAAAACCCTAAGGTCACGGTTAAGGAAACTAACTAAGGAACCTTAAGAATTGCTCGAGAATTATTTGTAGGAAGATTACTCTGTAGGAATTAAGGAGCACTGTTGCTAAAATAAAGGATTTTCTTTAAAAAAAAAAAAACTTGATGAATTTTTTGAGAAATAAGGAAGACATAGGAAATCATGACAACGGGAAAGCACCCTTGGAGAAAACGGCTTGAAATTGAGATCCATAGTTACGGGACCTGTCTCTGAATACCGGAGTTAGTTGAACTTCTTGCAGCACAGGGAATTTCCCCTACATTCCCTTGGCTCTCCCTACCTGATTCGGCATCTTCCGGCAGACGTTTGCCCTCCATGCGGGCCTTGAGCCTCCTGAGCTCGGGGGCGATGAGCTCGTACTCGAGGGGCCACAGGTTGAGCGGGGTGGGAACCCTGACGCCTCCGATGACCACGCTGCTGTTCATGTCGGGCGTCTTGGCGTCGAAGGCAGAATTTGGTGCACGGCCCGGAGAGGGATCTCGCGATTTGGCCGGGTGCGCAGGTGGCTTTTCCTTGGCAACAATCGGGTCGCGATTGGTTCCAGAGTCGGTTTTTCTCGGCTTGGGCACGGGGACTTCCACGGCAGATTTCGCCTGAGATTTAGGGTTAGCGGATTGAGGTCTTGCCTGAACTGCGGATTGTGACCTCGTCTGGACGACCGATTGCGGTCCGGTCTTGTCGGTGCCCTTCCTGTCGTCTTCGCCTCGTGCCGCTTGGATCTTCGCCTCCACCGACTTGCTCTTCTCTTTCAGCCAATCGCAGTTTGCCGCCAGCCGCGAGGACCTGTTACTGCTGCTGCCGCGAGGCGGGGGCGAGGGAGGGACGTTCGCGTATGAGTGCCGTTCCAGGCTCCGGCTTTTGCCCCTAGATTTTAGGACGGCGGATTGCCGCTGCGGGTTCTGTTCCGCCTCCGCTTGGGTTTCAGCTTCAGGCGGCATACTGCTAGAACCCGCTTCATGGTCAGCATTTTGTTGCGCCTTGTCCGATCCCACTTTCGGGACGGGATTTGGTTGCGTCTTGTTTGATCCCGCTTTCAGAACAGCATTTTGTTGAGCATTGCCCGATCCATCTTTCGGAACGACATTTTGTTTGGTACAGCCCGATCCCGCTTTCGATTCGTCGCTTTGCTGCACCTTGCCGGTTCCCGCTTTAGGGACGGCACTTTGCAGAATCTTTCCCGATCCCGCTTGCGGGATGGTATTGTGTGGATTTTGCAAAGTTTTACCTGCGCCCACTTTCGGGATCGCACCCCTTTTCTTCTTACCTTCCAAACTCCCCTCGTCCGTGGAGTCACGGTCGGTGGTGTCCACTGAAGATGATGCCTTACGAGCTTCCGCAGCTGCAGAGGGAGCATTCCTCGAGAGACTGCATCCTGCTTCCGACTCCCGCGCGCTCGGTTCCTGCAAAGGGGAATCACTCTTACGGTCAGTGGGCGTTTTACCAGCGCCACACTTTCCTGCCTGCCTGCTCGTGCCGAGGGAGTTTTGCCCGGCTAAAGGTGCCATCATCTCGGGACTGGGGAAGACGTATCCTCCAAAAGCCGGCGTCAAGAAGCCGCCGGGGTGGAAGCGAGGGTCGGCATAGATGTGCGGCATAGGGGGCGCCATGAAGGGGAGGACGGTGAGCGCTTGGTAAGGGGGTGCTGCGTACCGCCTCTGCATGGGTGGACCGTAGGGCATCATCGGACCGGCCGCCGCCCAGTACGGGTTGCAGTTCTCGTACTGGTTGGGAGTGGAGATGCCATCCACCACCACCATCCGGTGCGGAGTGGCCGTGAACACGTTCTCGTAGATCTGAAACTGGGCCTGCTTGCCGGACTGGAAGCTGCTTGCCCGTTTCAGGCTGGCATCGTTCGGATGGTCTCTTGCGACAGGTGCTGCCGCGTGACCCTTATCCTCGATGGATTCGGGCCCTTTATCATCTTTCTTGAACGGCTGCCTCTGCCCGTTCACGCTGAGCCGACGGATCAACTTCTCCGATGCAGGCGGCTGATCGTTGCCGCCATCCACATACTTGCGTGCACAGAGATCCCGCCAGAACAAAAACGGATCCCTCTGTTCGCTCTCATCTGGATTTTCCGTGCCATTGAAAGTGCTCTGGAAGCCAGAATTTCGCTTGCTTCCTCTCCTCCCAAAACTGCTTCCCGTGCGTTGCAGGGATCGTTCTTCGGAGCCTCTGGCAGAACTCCATCCGTCTCGTTGCCAAGATGCGTTCACGCTATGAGGCTCTTCAAACGCCGCGCTGGTGCTCTCGGCATTATTTGTCCTGCGCATGAAGTTACCGATGGGTTCGTAGATGCCTCCATTGTTCTCCTCCTCGCTGACGGACTGCGACCGAAGAGGCGACACCTCGACCTTCTTGGAGCGGCGCTGCTTCTCCGGTAAGTTGAAATCCATGTTGATCATCTGCTCGCGCATCCTCACCTGCCACCTTTCCAGCAGTCTCCCTGCAAACTGGTCATCATTCTCCAAATCCTCGCCCGGCTCAGAAGCGCTCGTGGTTGCCGACGAGTTGGTGGTGCTGTAAGCGGTGCTGAGGGTATTCTCTGCATCCAGGTTGCTGATCTTTTCCTCTAGCATCCATCCGCTGCTGGCGTTGGAGCCGACGGACATGCTTCGCCTCGCAGCGCTCTCGTACCTCCGAGGTGGGACTTCCGTAAAATCATCTTGTTGCGGTGATGACGTCACTTCCGAATCCTCCGCACTGGCATCATCAGCTTTGGACGTCGTATTACCAGCCGCGATAGGGTCACCCGACTTGTTGCCGCAATACTGGTCTACCAGTGTTTCGACAAGCTCTTGAAGGGCTTGAATGTTCATCTGAGTTTCTGCCTTTGGATGGCTTTCATCTTCGATGATACGCAATTCTTTCAGCTTGAGGATGACGGGAGAAGAGCTGCTGCTACTGGAAACTTTAGAAGACTTTCTTTCCAGTTTCCTGGGTGGCTGAGCAGCTTCATTTGCAACGGCACCAGCATCCTCGTCTTCGGTAGTGGATGATAATGCGACAGCATTGCGATTAACGGCATCACCCCTACAGGCAAGAGAGTTCTCAGTTTGCAGGTTTTCGATGGCGAATTCAGTGCATGTCCCAGCTAGTCCTGCTGTAGAGCCAGCACTTCCAACAACATTCTCTGCCTTTTCTACCGTTGGTGAACCAACAGTGCTCAGAGGATTTATCGTGGCTTCCACTTGCCGATGCAGTTTTCCACATTTCTGTTTCTTGGGTAATTCTGGAGGAGTGTCTTCATCATCCTTGGCGAGTTCAGCTGCTGCATCCGCTTCTCCTAAGATATTACTTTTACCGCCAGCGGCTTGCATAGGCTCTTCGGCGACTTGACCAGGTTCTTTGATGATCTGAACAGAATCTTTGGTATCATGAAGCTGTTTAGTAGCTTTAAGGGGTTCTTTTGTGGCCTGAAGAGGTTCTGCTGTGGCTTGGAGAGGTGCTTTGGTGGCTTGAAGAAGTTCCTTGGAATCCTGAAGAGATTCTTCGGTAGCCTGAAATGGTTCAGTGGTGGCCTGAAGAGGTTCAGTAATCGCCTGAAGAGGCTCTTTTGTCACCAGAAGACTATCTTCGCAGACATGTAGAGGAGTTTCCTTATCTCTGGTTTCTGTGTCATTCCCCACTGAAGATTCACCTCTGTGCATCACGGCATCTTGACTAGTTGGCTGTGCTATTGCGACATCTTTATTCGGCTCTGTCTGGATCCCTTTGGAAGTCCTAATTTGGGGCTCGTTCGGTGCAGGCTTAGGTGGCGGAGGAGCTTTTCGCTTATTCTTTATGTGCGAGCCGACCCGCTGCGGGCTAGAAGGCACTTTCGGCACTTCTGAGGTTGTTAAACTCGCCGATCTTTTATGCGATGATGCAGATGTGAACTCCGGAGGCTTTGGGTCCGCTTTCGGATTGATTTTCGAAGGGTCCTTGTAGATTGCTCCCGTAGAGGATGCTATTTTTCGGTTCAGATCTCCCAGGTGGGTGAGCGCAACGTCTCCGTTGGACAGCCTCGAAGTGGATCCCGCGGTTTCGACCGAAGCTCCGGGCAGAACCCTGGTCCAGTGGCTTCGGGGGCTGATCGCAGACCTCCTCCCCGCCGGCGTGCCTGACGTGGGGGGCAAAGGGGCACGACGCTTTTTGCGACTCAAGCTAGAGTTGCCCAGGCTGGGCGAACACGCGCTACGAACGGACCTGGGTCGACGGTCCTCGTAGACAGCGCCTCGCTGGTGTTTCTCCAGCTCAACGCAGTTCACTCTCGACATGCTGCTGCACTTCAACTTTGCAACGATCGGACTCGGAGCAGGCTGCAATCCGGGCTCCAGATCCTCGTAGACGCATTCCTTGGACTGAGCTCCCTCAGCACCGTCTTCGGAGCAGCGAACGCCCACGGGGATATAATGAAAGCTCTGGCTGAGGCTGGTCACGCTTTCCAAGCTCCTGGTTTTCCCTCGGTGCAACTCCGACGCGCGCATGGCTGAGCGCGTCCGCTTAGCACTGCCATCCAAAGCCTTCGACGACCTGCTCCGGCGCAACCAGCGGAAGAATCGGAAGATCCCTCCCCTTTCCTTTTTCTTCGACTCCGCGTATTCCCCATTTTGGCCCAGGGTGGCACCTTTCGGCTCGCTGAACAACGAGTCTTTCTTCTTCTTCCTGGCCTTGTCGAATCCGACGTCCAGCGAGCCACAGGCTCCTTCCTGGGGGTAGTTCAGCACCTCGTACCACTTTTCCACTTCACACTCAGCGAACATGCGAGCGTAAACTCTCCGGTCGAACGAGCTCGCGCCCGTTCTCGGAGTGCTCTGGGCGGCGAGAAACTTCTCGATGTATTTGTCTCCTTCGTTCTCGCTCACCCGAACCTCCTGCTTTTCGTCGGTGGAAGCATCGTCAGTCTATTTAGAAGACACCACATGTGCATGTTTTATCACTCGTTTTTCCCCCAATTTCAAAAACGCTCAAGAGGTCGGTACGACGTGCGATTAGTCCTCTTACAAACTGAATTAGTGACTTTCCGGGGGACCGGGAGCAGACACACGGCCCAGCAGTTATCATTCAACGGTCAATGCCGTTTCGAACGGTTGATGCAAGGAGTGAATATTAGCTCGCTGGAATGATGGGAATTGTTAGCTTTTCCAAGTAAGATTCCTGCAAACTGGACCCTGGTTTCGCATGCTTCATTGTCTCGATCTGATCCAGAGATACGAATCTATATAGTGTCTTCTTTTTGCAGCTGTGTATGTATGTATGGATATTAGTTTGTCACTGGATAATCGTACCTGGTGGCAACTGCGCCTCACAAGTTCTCAGCCAAATACTAGTTTTTCCGCACTACATGCGGAAAATCAAACGCATCAGATAATCTTGGATAATAAGTTCCTTATCTTTGCACACATTAGTCAATGCACAGTTCAGGGATTAGTACATAAACTGGGTCAATCATCAACGCTGTTAAGGGTCATAGGGATACTTCTACGGTAGCGACACTTCGGTGCATTGATAATTCGGGGCATATGCCAACAGGCATGCAAAAATGCAACGAGCAGGCGGGCAAGAAAGATGGGCAATTCCACATTAACACACTGAAACCTCAAACGATTAAAGCAAAAAATTACGAATGCAGGATATTCAAAGGAAATCTTTTTCGAGACAAGGATAATGAATCAGTCATCATGCTAAAAACGGCAAATAATGACGGAGAAGAATGCGTACACTTACCCGGTGCCCGTTCGTAAGACCGGAGTCAACTGCATCGTTAGTCAGCACAACCTCCAGTGGAGGCGGAGAAACTGCCAAGCCAAAGATTATAATCTGTAAGGTCACTTCAACGTATATTTGGAGAATGCTGAGATGGTATTTTACCGAGTTCAAAGATGTCTCCGAAATGCTCTTCTTTGATCAGACCGTGCAAGGCAATGACCATGCCGTGTTGAGGTTTGCAATTAAACAGTTTCTTGCCTCCCCAGTGGCCATCCATACCACCAACTGGGTTGTCCTGAAATTCACACGTACATATCAACGAATTTTCTCCGAAAAATGCATGCATGCAGGGCAAAATTGAATTGTTAGTCAGATTAAACTTCTGTTAAGACGACATGAAATAAAAAGATGAGGTATTGGGAGATATTTATGATATCACGCACATTTAAAACTTTTATAGAATATTATTGGCTATAGCTATAGATAGGCCAAAATTCAATATCGATTACCGATCACATATTTTTCAGAAGATTATTGAAGGAGTTGTTGAAGAAGTGAAGAAGTGTTGATAATAAAACAAAATGGGTGGGATGTAGAATCTTTAATAATGTATGCATTAGTTTCACAATAAAGCAAAACAGCAATGATTGTTTTGGACAACATTATTCACATCTGTAAAACGAGCTCATTTGGATTCACTGAAGGATTACTGATCGTATTTCAAGTTATTAAAAGCTATAGAACTTCAATTTAGTGATGATGTTCTAGACCAGTGGATGAGGAGGTAACCGTCAAACAAACACAGTCCATGGATTTTCCCCCGTCAACTTCCATCAACCCTACTGTCTGCAAAGATATCTGAAGTTCTGTTAGCTCAAGGCTATTCTTTTGAAGAAGATCCCAACTTTTGGTAGCATGCAAGAAATCACACCAACAGTATGGGTCCGAATGGATAATGAGGATTTCCATAAAAAGGGTTTGAATGCTTCGTCTAAAGATTTCCTCCACTAAATTAGTATTCCCAGGGCAAAGTAATTTTTGAGATAGTTCCACACATGTTGTCTTCCTCGAGTCTTGGTCGCAGTGTCTTGTACTGGAGACCCTAGATTTTTAGCGATAGTTCCCCTCTCACGTGGAAATTACTGTCTGACAATATGGCAAGTTAAACTGGAATACCATTTCTACTCCTGCCGTCCATTCCTTGCTGATGTCCAACAGGATTCCCATCCATCTGACCGTTCCATGTTCCGGCTCATCGTTTCCTAGCCACACGACTCTTTCTCCGATGTTCAAGGGTGGAGCGGCGTATGGATTAAACGTGGAGAATGCACCCTCTGCCGAAATTGAAAACATGATGGATGACAACTTCTCGATGCAGCCATATGAAACAGTTCACCGGAAGTTAGAAGCCAGTCAATTCACACGAAGTTGGAAACCAAAATATTATATTATCAAGCTCAGCTGCTGGGAGCCTGAACGTTTCCTCGCATTTTCCATTTTCCAAATCCCCGCACACATGTAAAGCCCACAAGTTATTGCCCTACATCGTGCTAAAAATAGATGAGAAAATAGCACGGATTTGTTCCCTAGTACTTTGCAGGCCTTACAGGGACAGAAATAAGCCACAGTCCTTGGCCTGGAAAATCTAGCGTCAGGCGCGAGAAAGCCCACCTCTTTCTGGCATAATTTGAAATTATTGACCGATTATAATATTTCCAGTCTTAGTGAGGATTTAGCAAAATTTCGCTGGCTGTTCTGGAATTTCCGAAATATAAACAAACGGAAACAGAAGGGAGATCCAGAACACCCGACTACCACGCATGGTTTGAAGCGCTTTTTTCTCACCACTAACGATAATTAGTGCCGTAATTTTTACCTTGATTCAACGCGGAAGCTGCCGTGGCCATTTTCAGAGCATTACCAGTAACGTTTAACTTATTTTTAACTCCAGAAACAAGGATGAAACCGCTCCATTTCGTTCATTTTTCCACACCTGTACCTCGCGAGAGTCACATGACGTTCTCGGTCCTCCAGTGCTGCCGCGAGCCGCGTGCCGCATATCCCCAACAAAGAGGGATTTTGTCCCTAGCTGTACAACCCATAATCGAGGTTCGAATCCCGTGTGGGACTCAGGTTTTTTTTTTCACGGTAAATTTATTGAGAAAAGCTATTAAACGACAAAGACTCGCATTAGATTATTTCGTACTGGAAAATATGATTACTTAATGGATTTCTGCAAAGTTAAGATTCAAGAGCCACTTAATTCAAGGTGAGGGAATTTTTAATGACTAATCAAGCGCTTTAAATGTAAATGGTTTTCAAGATTATGGCGTTTCAAGTCTTTTAAACAAAGATTCCGCTTGAAGAATGCAAGTATTAATTGTGATTTTTAAGAACAATATTTTTATTTTTCTAGCGGATACAACAGGCATTACATTTTGCACAATTCTTTCTGCACTTTCCTAACTTGTCCAATGATTAAATCAGTCTTAAAATGGACTCTGAAGTTAATTTCATTAACTTTCACGGATTGAAATGCAACATTACGACTTTCAGTGACCTGACCTAATTTGACTGACTTCAAGGATGTAGCGTTTGATCATATTTCGATTTTTAATTTCTTCAATTGCGTTTAAACAATTGTCATCATAATAAGAACAAAAACGTAATTTTTACACAGATAATTCTTACCATTTTTATAAACTATCCAATGATAAACCGAAGCCATAAAAATCAATGGAACTTATGCCAGTTTAATGACTTTTCACAGACCTAAACTCATTAAATTGACTGGATGTCAAGGGTCACACCATTAAAAGGTGTTGAAAATAAAGATGACCATTGGAAGATTCCAGTGACCTAAATGCCTTGTGTTATTTTTGGCCGTATAACGAACATAAAATGACGTGCAACTGACCACTTGCTGTGCCTCCATTCCACACTTACATTATTTATTTACTCGCATGCGATGCCCAGGGCCAAATGAAAACCAGTTCTGACAGCTAAATATGACGAAGACGTTGATGCAGGTCAGTGATATTGGACGTCCTTCCATCACTCTTGAGAGGCATTGTTCTTGGTGAAAACAGAAATAATGAAAGACGTTTTACCAAATTATTCCAGGCACGAACGAGAAATCAAGTAAAGCCCCAGGGAAGTGAATTACGGCCTCGTTTCTTTCCTTAAAAGCAAAATCACTGTTAGCCTTCAACATGCAAAAGGGGAAAAACCATGGACAGTTGCAAAACAACAACAGGTAATGTGCCATGGTGAATGGCCATTGGTAGAAATATTTCACAAATAATAATAATAATACACTTACCAAAAGCAAAGCCACAGGCAACGACTGACATTTATGCAGCTTCCTATTTCTTGCTCCGAATCTTCGTTGTGATCTGCAGGCAAATGCTGAGAAATTTGTGAAACAATGAAGGGGGGAGGGTAAAGGACAAAATTAACTTGAAACAGGAACCGGAAGCGGATTTGGCTATGCAAAACATCTTTTAATGGAATTTCAACAGTTGCTGGCAAATAATCAAAAAATAAAATAAATGTAAGGGGGATTGCTTTTCGACTTCCTATAAGTCGAATAATCCGCTAACTCGAACTTTTAATCAAGTCCATAATCATTTCCATACTTTTCGTTAAAAAGCTGTCTGGATAACTGGAAGTGAACATCTTGTAAGTCAAAGATTTTGTGATAGATATTTCCCGGTAAAAGGGGAGGTTGGGGAGGGTATACTTTGGAGAATGTAGGGGGGAAGAGCACCTGTTTTGTGAGGGGGAAAATTGGGTCCTCTTCCCGGCGTGTAGAAAACGTTGCACATTCCTGACGCTTTCTTCTCTCTTTGTCTCCGTGACGCTGCAGTTGCGTTCTTTGAATCGCGTTCGTTGAATTAATCAGCATTTTGTATTCATAATGTCTAAGCGGAAATTGAGCACTCTTACCTTAGATGAAAAAGCAAAGCTTATTTTGGAGATGGAAAAAAATCCTCGGTTGAAAAAGAAAGACGTGGCTGCCAAGTATGGCATACCTCCAAGCACTTTATCTACGATTTTGAAAGCTAAACAAAAGATTTTGAGCCGCCATGGATCGGGTGCCGACTCTTTGAGCAAACGCGCAAAAACGTGTGCTTTTCCTG
>JAQIXS010001965.1:0-25518 GCA_034700785.1 Rossiulus vilnensis | reverse complement strand
CAGACCTTGATTTTAAATTCAGTTGGAGGAAAAAATTTTGTATGACACATGACTACCACTCGACTGCGCAACTACGTCTCACTTGGAATTTTTTTCACGCTTTCGCTCACAGATGGCGCTGTCAATCGCCCCCAAGTGCCGTTGCTCTGAGAAGCGACATAGACTTGATAATTTAGCAAATATAATGCCATCAACAGATGCGTATTGATTGGGAGGGAGGCAGATAGTCCAATACACACCACGAATAAAATCCTTTGGTGTACATAAGCCAGTTGAACAAACAATGAGCAGAACTGCAATTAGGCCTTTCCCCATATTGCCATTTAGAGAGATGTTTGGGCGAGTTTTATTGGCAAATGAAAAGGCATTTTGAATATATTAGACACACCCAATCATGTCGGCGATGGCCATGTGTCCGAAAGGGCATAACTGACCACTTGTCAAAGCTGCGATAGCTACATGTGTTGCCCAATACAAGGTCACACAGGCGCCGCCATCTTGAATTGGGAGCTTGTCGGGCTTGCTTGCCTTATGCTATTATCAGGAGCCAATTTCCCTGATATTTCAAGGTTATCCCTATTGGCATATACAAGATAGGGCTTACAACACTGCTAATGAAGTCAATTTAATGATAATTCGTTATCACCCTGGTGATAAGATCAGCATGGGATTTTCTACTGATATCAATATGATACTGACAACTACTGATATCATTATGACATTAGTGATATCACTGTTTTTATACCGATATTACTGTATATAAAGTGGAATTTTTTGAACTACTGATATCAGTATGCTTAGTGATATCACTATCATAGCGGTTTTTGGACTGTTAGTATCAGTTATTTTTTTTACTAATATCTACAGTCAGCTACTGAGTACTGATATATATATATATTCTGATCTTTCCACCAAGGTATTCCTGGGTTTATTCTCACAACAATTAATAATTTTGAATTGGAAGCATCCATATTTAAAATCGGGTTTAATCATTGTAGAAATTCTAAGGACATTTTCAGCATTAAACACTAGCGATTTTTTTGTGTTATTTTTTCCAAATTGAATCAAGAAATGCCTTGTATTAAATTTGAAAACATGTTGTCATACTGATGCAAGAGCTATTTATCGTACTTGTATTTTAAAAGACTTAAATATTGACTTCGTTTAACATTTAATCCGTACAATGAGCAGCAAGAATAAAACAGCGCCATCTGGTGAAACATGCTGCCAAAATATTATACTAAAAATTTGTTTACATTACATTGCAAACACGTCTTAAATACACGAATCATGAAATCATGAATGAAACTATCAATGAAATCACGGTGTGGATTGATGCCTGGCCATTGCAATTAGTTTTCAAGCATGAGAAATGCAATTCAATCATGAACTGAATTTCTCGAATTGGTCAGAAAGCCTGCATGATACGAGGTGGGCAATACCCAATGGCGAACGAACGCCCTCTAGCGACAACACGCTCCTTGAAATCGACAAAAGCAATTTTTAAAAATCCATCCTATGAGATCCATGGAAAATGGCTATTAAGATCCGAACCTCACATCAAACTCCTCCTAACCAGGTTTCCAGTCGAGGCCTTGGCTCAGCTTACCTGGCGCTAAGTTGACCACTTGACCGTTTGATCCAATTGCACGCGCACGAATTCATTTGTGGTCAGCGGCTAGATGGCAGTGAGAAGACGTGGACCCCTTTCTGGAATCGACCCTCTGGAGACGACCATCAATTTCCACCGCCATCTTGACGATGTCCTGGTCTGCGCAAGCTCGCCCTCGGACGCTTCGGACTCTGCTGTCCGCTCTGGACAGACATCCGGAATGGGGCGTGGCCGGAACTTGGAGTTTCCCCAAAGCGTTCATGTAATCGGCGGTCAGAAGGGTCACTTCCAAAATCTGAAATTGACAAAAAAAATGGTTTTTAAAAGCTGTTTGCAGTGCAATTCCCTGGTGGGAAAAGCAGTACATATCAGTAGAAATATACTGATATATGGTGATATTAGTAACAATTTTAGTGATATCACTAACCGTACTAATATTAGCAGTCCAAAAAGACTACTATAGTGATATCACTAAGCATACTGATATCAGTAGTCTAAAAAAACCACTATGTACACGTATATATGGTGATATCTGTGTAGAAATATTGAAATCAGTATGTAATCATAGGGATATCTCTAGATAATCACATACTGATCTTTCACAAGCAAGTAAAGCTGTCATTTATAGGCCTGTTTTGCAATTCCCTCACTATTAATGACTTCAATACTGCTGGCAAATATCTACCTAGCAATTTCCTGACTTTCAAGCAATTGATGAATAATAGTCCTTGTTAGAAGGCTGTTTTTCAATGTCTGTTAAAACGAATTTTTTCGACATTTAATGATTTCATGGCTTGCTCAAATATCCGATTAACGTTCATTAACAAGTAATTTATCGCTGTTATTAAACGCTGTTTTGCAATCCCCTGAATATTAACAATTCCAATAATATTGGCAAATAGATGTATCTCCCTAACAATTTAATAACTTTCAAGCAAGTGATTCACTGATTAATTACTTTTTTATAGATTCCATGATTTCATTGCATGCTCAAACAACCGATTAACGATGATTAACAAGTAATTTTTATCCCAGTTGCTAATAAGCTATTTTGCAATTCCTTGTCCATTAAGAATTTCTTGATTGATGACATATTGTATCTGCCTAATAACTTCCTTGTTTTCAAGTCTAAACTTGGTTGTTTAAACTTCCGATTAACGATAATTATTAATTAACATGTAATCTATCCACCTGCTGGGCAATTCCCTGACTTTACGAAGGATTTCAAGACTGATTACCATTTTTAGGACTCTTTCCAAGATGCACAGATTCAATTGCTCGGAGACTATTTCACGAATGCCATCAACCAACCCTAGCCCCCAAAATCCCAATTTCTATTTGACAAATTCAAATGTTTTCCAATCCGAACAGATCCTAAATAAATTATATTAAAAGATAGGATATATCATCGAGAGCGGCCAAGATCCTCTTGGGAAGAAAGCGTAACGAGGTGATTTATTGATGAAAATAATAAAACATTCAAAAAGTGCTTGGGAAAAATGCTACTGTCCTGCATCTTATGGGGGCTTTACATCGACCATAAAGAAGGTTTTATAAAATAATTAATCAAAGAAGATGATTTTGACTTTTTTGCTTCCGCTTCTGCTGCTTCTTCTTCTTTAGTTTGTGGCTTGCAAAAAAAAAACCTGTAGCAAAAACGAAATGACTCCAGGCTCACGCTGACATTCAATTAATCCGTTAGATTAAGCCAAACCCCGGAGTAAATGCTCAAGAGAAAATAATAGGAAATGCCCTCTTCGCTCGCCAGCCCATCGGCAAAGTGGATCTAGATTAAAAGCAACAACCTAAAAAACGACATTCGGAGGCCATTTTCTTAGACAAATGCTTGGGTATGTCGTGTTTTCCCTCCCTGTTTCCGCCCTTTTTTGCCCGGGAAAATATGTCAAATACGAGACATCTTTACATGTCATGGCAGGCGATGTCCTCCACAGAAAAAAAATCAATTTTTTTAACCGAAATAAATTATTCAGTTTCATATAAAAAAATACCATATTTCGGTGCCCTATGCCAACATGAACACGGTGGTTTGGGTCTGAAGTCAATACCCATACCATTTGTCAACAAATTTCGGTATAAATTAGTTATTTGTAAAAAAATATACATTACAAATATATATATATGTAGAAAAAAAAATATGGGAAAATATGTGAAATACGAGACATCTTTACATGTTGTCATGGCAGGCGATGTCCTCCCCAGAAAAAAATCAATTTTTTTAACCGAAATAAATCATTCAGTTTCATATAAAAAAATACCATATTTCGGTGCCCTATGCCAACATGAACACGGTGGTTTGGGCCTGAAGTCAATACCCATACCATTTGTCAACAAATTTCGGTATAAATTAGTTATTTGTAATATATATATAAAGGCGAAGTGCAAGACGAAAAACATTTTGAATAATATTTTCATCCTGAAAATTTCGACTGAAATAAGCGAAAATGGATTCCGTAAAGTTCACTGCCTTAAAATGCTCTCGGTGGATTTCACGAAATTAAATATTTTCCATTTTACCACATATTTGTTGAAATTTCGTCACACGTCAGTAAAGCGTGAAATAGCGATTATTGTTATTTGGTTCGTATTGTGGGACATTTTTCAGACAATATATCATAAAATGACCATATTTTTTGTTGAATTGGTGAAACCTGGGAAGAAAAGATGTTGTAACTTCTGTAAAATTGGTTAATTATTAAATGGTTAATTAAACCATTTTTTTCACAAAAAATTGTTTCAAATGTCAGGCTAATGCCTTTCAGACATTCCTGGATTTATTATTCTTATTTTTGAGAAAATAGTGATTAATTGAATCTGTACACAGTGCAGTTCTGCAGAAGTAACAATGGTTTTCTGCAAAAATTTAACACCATTTTAAAAATTCTTTGTAACTCAGCACTCAGTTTTTACATAAACAACAATTTCAAATTCTATGCTTATTCCAAAAAAAAAAAAAATCCATGGCTACGTTACGAAAATTTCCTTCAACTTTATTTTTCACTGTTTTATTTTGAAGATGTTGCATTTAATTTTTTTAAACCTTTTTTAAAGCACGGTTAATTAATCCTAATTGTACAGAAGTTTCAATATTTTTTTAAAAGTACAGATTATGCCACACAGATTATACGTATTTATAAACAATTCGCAAAACGCCACTTTATAGGATTTTTACGAGAATGCGTTCATAAATAAGATTACAAGTCTAATAAAAACAAGCAATAGCTGAATAAAAAAAAGTCCTGAATTTTATTCAGACGTCACTGGCTTCATTATGATTTCTGTCTGCCTCGAAGTCGACCTTCGCAAAACCAAAAAACACGAAATAAAATATTACGCTAGTCGTCATCGTGAAAACATAATCAGCTTTTCCCCCATGAATTACTGATTAATTATCTTCGGATGTTTCTAATTTATTTTCTCCGTGTTTTCGCCTTAAATCCACTCTGTACGCTAATAATAATAATAATAATAAAAAAACACGATCACGACGAGTGCGGCTGGAGAAATAACTGCAAGTAAATTACATTTAATTAAGATCCGCGCAACGTAATTACCATATCTACTCCATGGCAACTAATGGGCTCGCAGATGCAAACAGGAAACAGTTCGTTTTATGATGTAATAAAATAGATTTTGCTCTACGCAAAAATATTAACTCGCAGGATGCGAGGGTCCCCCTCCCCCCAGGGCCCCCCATCAACAAGAAAAGGGCCTCAAAAGAGTGCAAAACGCTCAGACAAATTCAACGTGTCATTTACCATGCATTTGATAATAATCGCATTATGTTTATTCGAGGAAATTTCGAAAATGAGGCGTTCAACAATTGCGAAAATTGCGTAAGCGCAAGCTGACCCGAAATGAAAAGTAATCTCTTGAAAAACGTAACAATGGATACATTTATATTCTGCGTTTTCATCATTTGAAACGTTATCTTTGAGGCCAAAATTCCACTAGGAGCATTTTTGTTTATTTCGACTGCCAATGGCTAATGGCCTGGAGAAAAGAGATCAGTATGTGATTCTCTATTGATATCAGTATGGTTTTTATACCGATACCAGCATGATTCTATACTGATATCAGTATAACCTTAGTGATATCAGTTTGATTCTATACTGATATCACGCTAATATCAGTATGTGATCAGTATATTTGTACTGATTATACTGATCTTTCCATCAGGGTGACCTGCAGTTTAAGGGCCGGTTGCACCATTGTAGTTTAAATGAAAGGCTAGATAACCTGGGGTTACGTATAACCACAAGTTAGCCTAAGGGTTAATAGGTTTTTTGTTGCAAATTACTATAGGGATTTTTAACACAGGGTGTAGTAAATATGGAACTGCTTCCACGTTTACTCCTTTTGCAGCTAGGAAATCTGTGAAAATGTTATTTAATTACAAACCTTAAGTTAACTGTCTATTAGCTAAGTTAACCCATGGTTAATGTTTTTCCTTAGTTAACCGGAGGTTTACCTTGGGTTAAGCCAGCTAATAGTCAGGGTTAACCTAAGGTTCGCAATATAATGTAACTTTCTCAAAATTCCTAGCTGTAACAGGTTATCTCCATGTTTTCTTTTATATTAGCACAATATATTAATTTGTTTTAAAAATCCCTATAGTGAATTGGTGCAACAAAACCTATTAACCTTTGTAGTTATAGGTAATCCCATGCTATTTAACCTTTAATTTAACCTGCAATGGTGCAATCGGCCCTAAATCATGTTTCTAAAACTACTTTTTCAAGTACGTTTTTCAGGACTATTTTAAGACCGACCCAAAAGGATGCCTTTCATACAAAAATAAATAATGATAATTACTTAATTTTAATGAATATTTTTGCATTGGTATTTTTATGAATATTCGCCACTAAAACATGATTGCACTTTTTTTTGGTCAATACCCAACAAAAAATTGCAGCCTGCATAATTATCCAGAACCTTGACCCCACGTTTAGCTTAATTACGACACAATAAGATACGTAAATCCTTAATTCGTTTTTATCAATTTACTTCATTATCTTAATTATATTGGTATTATCTCAAAAAGTAGGCTCGAAGATGTGGGCCTTGTCATGCAGAGTGCCACATTTTCCCTTCAAATACTTGTTATAATCGCTACATAATTTTCCCCCCGGTTAGAATTGGCTGTCCACTAGGCCTAGGGTCTGAATTATTTTCTAAAACTTGAAAATGTCAAGTTCATTAATAAACAAAAATTAAATAAACCTCCAGCTCCGACTTCCTGAAATAGGTTTTCTCTGCAAAGCAATATCATTTTTTGCAGTTAATTTTTTGTTCTTCCCTCAATAGAATTTTTTTTTCAAGAGTTAAATTTCTTATAAATAATATACGGGACATTTTCAGATTATGAAAAAAATTGTAAGCTCTAGTGGACAACCAATTTTAAATGGTAACTAAATTTAGCAATTAACTATAACAATTACCGTGAAACCTGGCTATATTGACCACCCAAAGGGACCGGACAAAATCGATCAATGCAATCAGGTGGTCAATGTACTGAACCAAATTAACATTAGAAGTATTTGCTACGTTTTTTTTTTCAAGTCAAAATCCTTCATTAATTTGTATCAGGTGGTCTATATGACAAGGTGGTCAATTTGGTAGGTTTCACTGTGTTTGAAGTAAACATTATGAGCATCCTTTTGGAGTCGTCCTTTAATCATGTTTGTGAAAATACTATAAAAATACAGCATGCCTTACAGTACAGGGCTTGAAAATAGAAAATAATTGATAGTTAAGTTTCTTTCTGTATAGTGCATCCGAGCAGTTTATAAAAAAAAATATACGCTATGAATCGATTGGTGTTGTTAAAAAATATCCGTAAAAATTGTTGCGTTTCAATATACGAAAATGCAGAAAGAGGAAGAAGCCTTTGCCTCAATTTTTAATATAATTCTCGTTGCTTGCGGTTCATGCGAGCGAAGGCAATCAAAATAATAAAAACTCTTGTTTGGTTTTTATAGCCGAGGTCTCTTATAACTAAACATGTACTCGTTTTGCACGGCCATGTTTTCCCCCTTTCCGCTCTCTTGTTATCGATTTCATGAAAAATGCAAAATTTTACTTCGGAAGGCGCGCCATTTCGCATTAAACTTTCATTAAAATACTGATGCACTGCACGCTAGCAACCGGCGCCATCAAATTGCCAAAAAGGGTTAGAGGGGAATTTCCCCTCCCTCCAACGTCATTAACATGCACTGATATGCTGTAAATCCACAAGTGGCCATGACAGTTGAGAGCGTCTTACATCCTACTCGGATCAAGTAACCACTCTGGAAAAACTATCAGGATGTGATTCTCTACTAACATCAGTATGATTCTATACTGATATCAGTATAACCTTAGTGATATCTGTTTGATTCTATACTAATATCACTGTATATACTGGTTTTTGGGACTAGCCTATCAATATCAGTATGCTAAATGATGTCAGTATTATGGTGGTTTTTGGGACTACTAATATCAGTATGGTTAGTGATATCACTACATTTTTTACTAATATCAATATATTTGTACTGATATCTATGCATTTATGTTTAATATTTTAGTAACTTGTAAAGACTACTCAAGGTCTTATGGTTTTACGCATTTCATAAGAAATAACCTAGACAACTTAAAAACAAGCTCTTAAGTTGTAGACAACTACAGTGTACTGATATTTAAAACTAATGTTTATAATGTACTATAATATCACTATACTAGTTTATACATAACAATAATATTTAATAATTTGATAAATTCGTTGAACGTCCATTTTTTTATGTAAAACGCATATGGTGAATTTAAATAAAGTTGTCAATTTAATCCAAGAGCACGATTTATACTTCAATTGGTTTTGAAAAGCCATTAAAATGTAACACGCCTGAACATTTTTCATGTTCGAAGTGGTTACATACGTTTCTAATTATCCTAAACTGTCCAATACTCCATCTCAAGTCTTACAAATTACAGTCCTTATTTTCAATGAATGGCTTTTCAAGGACTACCCTGGAGAAAAGATCAGTATGTGATACTCTACTAACATCAGTACGATTCTATACTGATATAACTATATACACTGGTGTTTTGAAACTACTAATATCAGTATACCTGTACTGGCTGATTTTTCCACTAGGGTAAAAGCCTACATACACCCTCAATAATTTAAACTGTGTTAATGTAAACCCCAAGCGTCACTTTCTCGTTTATACGTGGTTTTCTCGTCCCGCCAGATGGCGCTGCCAGCGTTTCGCCCAAGATGGCGGCCGCAGCTACCTGTTCACCCAGTCATCTTTTCAGGCGCAAAGCGGGACTCGGATCGATATTTGTGTTTTAGCAAATTGCACGAAAAGCGTCATCATCGTTGAAGTTGAAACGAGTTTGTTAGACGCATATTCCTAAGTGGATCCTCCGGGATGTAATGATAAAATATAGCCTTATATATTTTAAGTAACTCTTTAGAGCCAACCATTTGCTAGAGCATTAGTCGAAATTGAACTATAGGCCTCTCGCTGCACGGTTTTAAAGAACCGTTTAGGGTTAGTGACGTCACGCCTACTTGGCTGAGCACGGACTCAAGAGTTTCTACCCTGTTTTTATGGCTTTTCATTGTCGTTTGAGGGGGTTTGCCTCCCTCTGCACCCGCAAAGGTGTGGCTTGCAATTTTGTGGGGGCCGTGGTAACAAAAGAGAAATTAATCTAAGAACCCAAATGTAATCACGCCATGACACTTCCTTATTTGAAGCAGTTTTTTTGTGGCAGCAACAAGAAGTTCACCTTGAGGAAATTTCCCAATTGTATTTGTTCCTTCATTCGGTATGAAAAAAAAAAATAACACGAACATAACGGAATTAGTGGTAGTCCCTTGAACTTGAAAAATCTGGCAAAAAAACTAGAGTTGAAAAGAAATCTCGTGTTATTATCGCTAGATTAATATTGTTGGGATACAGGTCATGGCCAGGGTTAGCCCTAAATCCAGTTTCAAGAACATATAATCAGATAAAAGAGACGTTTGAAAATTGTTTGTGAAAAAAATAAAACAACGATATAGGGTACGCTTTGCTTTCAACTTTGGAAATTCTTTGAAATCCAATATTTCTTTCTTGTAATAAATGCATTTAAACTTTCTTTTCATGTTCGCTGAATGTGATGTAATTACACGGGTACGTTTTATTAATGCTAGAAGAAGAATAACAAGTATTTCCTGAAGTTTCAAGAGTTACAATAACAAAAGGATTCACAAAAATCTGTTGTGAACAATTTTGTAATTGCAGATGTTTTTGGCGAATTGTCATTTAAAAATGTCATCAACTTAATACCCAATCATCTCGCATTTGCATTATACATGTAGTTTATGCACGTTTATAGCATCGTAAAATCAAAATCTTCATTCATCTATAATTGTACCCCTTTTCATATTGTTTTTTTTTTAAAAAAAAATGCAGAATGATTTGTGCAAATACCAGAAGATGTTTGCAATTTAACTGATTTAAGACTTTCACATTTAGCACTGAAGCCAAAAAAAGAGCCATTGAAATCGCCATAACAGAAAAGGGTTGCTAGGTTTGAATGGTATTTTGTAAAAATGCAATGAACTGGATAATTTGCGTATTGAAATTGGCAGTATAACATCAGTATATTTGCACTAATATCTACTGTACTGATTTATACTGACTTTTCATCAGAGTGGTTCTTGTGATGCTAACAGCTGTTTAAACTTCATTTTTTAAATATATACTGATATTAGTAAAACATTTAGTGATATCACCAGCCATACTGATATTGGTAGTCTCAAAAATCACTATAACAGTGATCTCACTAAGCATACACGTACGTCCAAAAACCCAGTATAAATATACTGATATCAGTATAGAATCACAGTGATATCCATAGACAGCCACGTGTTACAAATTATATGCCTAACGCCAATGTCATGACTTTCAAGCACTTAAAGATTCTCTATTGATATCACTATTTCATTCTCTGCTGATATCACAATGTTTCTATACTGGACCAACGACCACTGGACACCCTGTTGTGGATGCATTAGGAAAAGTGGCTTCTTGATCGATGTTATACTTTAGCAAACCACCCGCAGATACGCCACCAGGTGGCGCAGCTAGTTTTCCAAATGGATATTTAGCGAATTTCGGCGATGCAGTTTCGACGGAAATTTGCATAAACTCGGCGTAACAAAATTATCGCAAATGCACACACTCTTCGCATACAATTATAGCTGTAAATAGTAATGGAAAAGGAAGGAATCCCCTCGGGTCTCAACGTCGATGACCAACGTCCGTAAGACCTTCCCATGGCCAATGGCCATATTTCGCAAGTAAGGCACCAATTAATCCACATTCGCTCATATTGCAGATATCCGCAACCAAGTGGCAAAGCAGCTACGAAACCTCATTTGCATACGACGAAAATAATCAATGCGAGCTGAGAAACTAATTACACGAAGGAAAATTTCAGAAAAATAAAAAAAAAATGAGAAAAGCGGCATCTATTTCTTCATTGTTATTGCGAATGACATGATGACGTCTATTAACAGCTGAAATGAAGTCGGGTGAGAATATGTAACACCGAAACTTAAATTACATCTTCATGGACTTTCATCGATTGAAATACTTGCCAGGCATCAGGCCTCAGAGCCACACCAGAGGTCGCTGCCAGCGCTGCAAAATGGCGGCCACATTTCAGTGAAAACTGAGAAGCGAAAATGAAACTACGTGGATAACAAGCGTCTACAATATTCAGTAATGCCATCATACATTTTCATATTTTATAAAAATATCTGATGTGGGCTTTTTGGTCCATCCTGTACACTTTTTTCCCATCGTCCAGAATGTGTAAGTTTAGTATAAGGCAAATAAATATGTTTATAAATTCTTAATGAATATTTTTTCATGTTTTTATTTTGTATTATCTATACAAATAACTGTTTATTTGTAGGAATATAAGAAAAATGACTGCAGGTATAATTATATAAAAAAATTAAAAACAATTCTTTGAAATATTTGAAATAGACAATTCTTTTAATCATCTTCTCAAATAAATAAAGGAACAATTTACTTACATGTACGTTCCCGGCAAATAGCTCTTTTTATACAAAATACTTAAACAAACATTAAAGTACATGGAATAAATAATACGCATTTAGAATTTATAAAAGTACATTATTTACCTTATCAACAGAATGTTTTGTTCTCCTATTTACTTAAGAAGATGATTCAACAAGTTGATTTTCAACATTTCTATAGCTTTAGGAAAGATAAATTGTCATAATGGAAAGTTCAACATTCGTTTCTGGAATAAGGTGAACAGCAAATGACGTCTCAAAATATACTTGGTGACTACATGATATAGTAATGTAACTGTAGAATTTTAATGACTGAATATGGTGTTTCAGCACATTTAAGTAACGTAACACTATGATGTCATAACACGTTTTAACTTCATGAATCCTCACAGTTCAATGCCATATCAGATGTGATTTTTTAACATAATGCTAAACACAGTTGTTGTACATTTCGCATCAACTTACTTCGTAATATAATTGTACACTTGTGGTATATTCCCAAGCTAAACAATTATTAAATTCATCGAACCATTGGCCTCAAAATGAGTCTGAAAATAAGGAGTTTTCAAGCATAGTGATCTAAATTCCAAGGACTTTCGTGACCTGAAGACACCTAGAAAGCAAGTTGGACATTCGTGTGTATGTGGTACATGTAATTCGAGGTAAAGGCGGGAAAATTCCGGAAATACTGTTGGCAGTGTGCGCAGAGCAGATGTCTCTACAAGAGGCGATGAGTCTCTAAAGACCAGAGGATGGTGGATGACACAGACAACGAACAAAAGGACGCAGATTGGACGAGCAAATGAGATTTTCTGCCATGTAATGCATTTCACGGTGGCCCCACCAACAACAGAAAGATTAACTCGGATCCATTAGCACCCGAGATTACGAGCGGACACAAGCCAAGAGAAAGCCAGAAAGCCAAGAATTTAACCTTAAGGGAGCAATGGGTGTTTGTTTGTTTGTCCACCAAGGAGAAAATTAAAGAGGAAAAATTTGTGGCACCCTATGTGCGAACTGCCTACATGAACCACATCTCCCATATGGAAAAAAAAATATCTGGAAAATATATTGCATATATATAATTTATTAAGAATACATGTTGCATATTTTGAGAATATTTCATTAAAACAATTAAAGTATTTAATACTGTTTATAATTGATTAAAAAAAAGCCACAACCGAATTATTTATATTTTATATTTCCACAAAATATACAAATTCTGATATAGCCTAATGGTTAGAATGCCAAAATGTTTATTTTAATTCTGACACATGTTGCATATATTATTCATATATGAAATTCGGTCAATTTTGGTATATGGATAACATATTCAACATATTCTAAAAACATTCGATAGGCTATATGAAGGTTTTTTTGGTCTTCGATACGGAGTTCCAGGCTAAAACATTGTCAAAAATTGACATATGTTAACATTGAAAAGTCCCCATTTAACGTCATTAAAAAGTAATAATGATTATAAAAGTAATAATGGTTATAACGTCGAAAGTCAAGTGTCCTAAAAAGCAGTTCATATCAAACTTTTGTTATCGTATTATGTGAAAATGAGTTATTTTGAATTAAAATAAAACGTCATTTAACGTGGAAATAGGACTACACATACATAGTCATTATGACATCAGGTTATTATGACATTAAAGTACGTAAATAAACACTTCACACATTTTTAACAATTTGCTATTTCATTTGATATAATTGACCTTGTGATAGGCTATAGAGTGCTGGTAAAACCCAGTAAATAGACTTAATTTGGATTAATTAAAGATTAGAAAAGAAAAGTTATTTTCTTGTCATAAAAAACCCCACAAAAAACACCCAACAATTTAATTTCAGGAACGATCAGGTGAAAGCCACGTGGGATCTCAATAAAACATTGATTGATATCATTTCAATTTCCGGAAACCTGTTATGCGGTTTACAAGAAGAAAAATCGCAAGGGATGTTATTTGGGACTCAACGTGTGGCCTGTGACGTCACCCAGTCAACAAGATGACAATTATTATGAATTGAGAATAATTGCCGATATACGTTACTCTTTCACGATCTAATAATAAATCTAAGAATAGCAGTAGGTCAATGAATATAATGGATTAGCCTCCATTCCTGGAGCTTCTCTCAGACACAATAGTTTTTGGATAATTAATGATAGCATCGTAGCCATTGTTAGAAGTTAATTAAATTGTTTATTTTGGAATACCGGAAACAAATGCAATTCCTATCTGCTCTTTCTTTACTTTATTTCTGCCAATGATTGTTCTTATAAATACTAAATGGAAATGACAGATGATTTTTTATTGAATTTCGACCATTAAACGTGCTGATAAAGAATTAAATCAGGTTTTAATAAGCGTTTTATTAAATATGAACCGTTTTAAAATTGTTAAAAATAATAATTACAAATAATTCTATCAAATAATAAAAATAACTTAACATTATTAATAATAAAAATGAGCTAATAAAACACTTTTAAAACCTGATTTAATTCTCGAATAACATTTCTCAATTCGAAAAAAATGAGAATCAGACTTTCCAAATTCATTTGAGAATTCACAGCGCAACTACTCTCGAGAGCATTCTCGAGAGTAAAAATATTTCCTAAATTTATTCAAAAGTCAACCCAACTTCCGTTAAAAAGAATACGCCTGTAATCCAATATTTACAACTTCTCCAATATTTAGAGAATCAATTTTCCATGAAATTGCAGTCTCTGCATTTGGGATGAAATGCAATTCAACTAGTCCCAGCATTTGGAATTAGTGGTAGTTTAAGCTATATTTTTGTTTAAGAAAGTACAAATTTCGCAAAACAACACCACCACCACAAAACCACAAAACTCCGGTTCCAACCATTGTTTTAAGTCGTTTTAAAAACCATTGTTTTCGACCTGGGTCCACAATTTCGACATTTTGGAGACGATTTAGGGCTCTCATTCGCACCCTCTCCGAAAACAGATGCATTACATTATACCGCTTTCAGTTTTTACTGCGTTTTTAAAGCCCAATAAAGCCCAGTTTTGGTAGACTGGAGGGCCGGTGGTTGGCCCAGGCGCTGCTCTAAGCACTTGCTCAAGTTTTAAATTTACATACGAATTTGCAGTTTCCTGTCGAGACGCAGAGACTATTGTTTTCGGTGCAATAGGTCCTGCTCAGTTGAGCCCGAGTTGAAAACTGTTGATTACAGCCAGTTTGTCTCCGTTTATGGCCATCCATTTTAATCCAATTGACCTACATAGGCCTTAGCTGTAAGCTTCATCAGACGATAAAGAGCTCTATTAAATGCTTCTCCTCTAACCCTTTCATGTCCTTTCGCCTTGTGTTCATCCAACCAAACTCAGCTCACGGATAAGGTCTTCGTTGTTACTCCTTTCGCAGAAATTTACGGAATTAATTCACCCATTTTCTTCAGGGTGAATTTCAACCAAATCATGGGACTCATGAAGGCCATCCTAGCTCAGCATCGACGCTAAATACACGTAGCTCAAATCAATAAATACCAGGTAATAACAATTACAGAGTGAGCTTTAAGTACTCCAGGCATCTCAGACATCCTATATTTCCTATTTTTTTGCTAAATTATCCTATTGTTTATGAAACATTCCTATATTTCTTATTTTTTTGCTAAATTATCCTATATGTTCCTATTTTGTTAGGAAACCATCCTATTTTTCCTATATTTTCATAATTTTCGGAAGTCATCGTTTACGTTTTCTTATATTTTCATTAACTGTAGGTACCGATCCTTCATTCCATTAATTAATGATTTGTACAGAAATCTATTCCAGAATCCATAATTTCTGATCGTTGTTTTCAACATACCCCCTTACGGCTTTCTAATAATTCTGAAAATTTTGGTTAGAAATGATAGGCAAAAATCCATAATTTGTAATGGATTTTTGGAACAATTTCGATTTTTTAAATGGTCAAGATGTGCGATTTCATCTCTAATAAAAAATTGGCAAAAATTAATGACACTTCTAATAACACTTAAAGGAAATTTTGATATTGGAATTATTTTGAAATTATTTAAAAAAAACACTGCAGTATTAAATTAAATTTATAATTTATAAAATTCTTAGATCAACATTTTATCCTATATTTATCGGAAAAAAAAATCCTGGCTGGGATATATGGTACTAGAGAATTAACATTTCCAAACGGAGAGCTCATTATTAAATCGAGCTTAAATTATTGTTAATATGACAATGAGTTATTGACACTTGTCCACGACGATAAAGTATATTTTATATTTGAAATTTTTTATAAGCACCAAGTACGAATTAATAACCTTCGGAATAGCCTCCAATTTCCTCCCACAGAATCTAGCGGAAATAATTCATCGATTTTCTGCTAGTGATTGTCAGACATTTTTCAAAATAATAATAATAATAATGACTTATGCTGAGGGGCCCTCTATCAATAAGTCAACTATTTGAACCCCCTACCCAACCCATCTAATATTATCGACAGAATTGGACAAGCCCAAATTATTTGCAAAAAATTAAATAAAACAAATGACATTTGTTAATTATTTTTTTATAAATAAACGTTTCAACTTAAAATCATACAATCAGCACTGATACAATGTATATCAATTCCAAATATAAAAAATTAGCATTGATATTACTGTACTTACATTTTTAGTTAAACAATTAATTCTTCGTTTCATAAGAATGAAACTATTTTTAATTTTTTAAATTTTATATCGTTTCGTAAAACATTTTGTTGAATTTTCCTAACATGTCAAATGCTCGACCTAAAATCGTGACCCTGATGTCAATTTAATGTCTTTTTAAGCACTGCAATGAGCTACATTTCAACCAATGACTTTATTATCCTGGATTTCCATTGTATTTTCAGCTTAAAACTTTTATTTTTCTTGACATTGAGAGTGCTGTCAGGTCGGCGTTAAGGAAACCCACCTTCGCTCATGGCATTGCTAATTAATTATGCCAATTTGTAAGCCAGGTTTTATTACAATCTTGGTTGGCAACTAATGTTACGACTGAGGAGGCACAATGGCCATTGCTTTCTTTCCGAGGGAAATTTGCTTGCTATTTTTTTTTCTTTCTTTATTCAAGATTGGTTTAATGACACTTAGCAAAATTACTCTTGGCCTATTACTACCTTTTTTCGTCTCCAATTAAATGGACTTAATGTCTTGAGAGCTTTGATAATCACATGAAAAAAAATGGTGGAAACCGCAACGAAAACAGTCATTAAGATGCAGACTTTATTTGAGGCTGGTAATATGGCCTTAAAGACCTTAAAATTTCTTTTGACTTACGAAACGTGACTCAGAAGAGGGTCTCAGTGTAAAGTAGCGTCACAAATAAAACGTTTATGGGAATTATGTTTTATTCCCAGTGTAGACTGGGCTGATCCCAATTTCTTCACAAGTTTGATTTTTTCAAATTTATATGATGATGATATTTATCAAATTTAATTAAATGATGCTACAATTAATTTAAAACGAAATCATTCAAATGATTTAAATATTATTAACTATCAGTCTTTGCAGAATTTGGTCTTCAATTTAGCTGAAACTCGTGCATAAAATTCATCAAATGAAAATCGTTAATTTTTAAAAAAAAAATAATAATAATAAAATTATTTGAACTTGTTAGCAGTTTTAATTGTAAAGCTAATGAAATTTTATTTTCGAATTTATATTTTAAATCGATTTGTCGATACAAAATATTTAAACAATTCTTAAAAGGAGAAGAATATACATGTATTATTGATCATCCTCCACATTGGTCATTCTTTAAGTTTTCGATGGGGGAAAATAAGCTATAAATAGCAATACCTGTTTTTTTAAAAAATATTAATTGTAATAATAATAATTTGATTTTAAAATCATTCAACTTGTATTTAATTTTTACCACACTTTCGTTAGCTCTACCGATAAAATTGCTACACATGTTTAAGGATTTTCATATTTTATTATTAATATTATTTAAAAAATAAGAATCTCCCATTTATATTTCCCCTCATGTATAACTAAAAGAAAAACCAAACACTCCAAAAGATGATAAATCTAAATTTTACAAAGCCTTATTAAAATAGTGAAATTTCCTTTACAGGTTTAACAAATTTAAAAAATTCAAAACAGAGTTATACAAACGTTCTTTCTACTGAATAACTTCTATATTTAATATTTCTGCTTAAATCAAAGGACAACTTTTAAAAAGTTATCTCATGTGGCATCAACGACTAAACGTTGATTTCAGGGAGAGGGACAAAAAACCAACAAGATCTACTATTATTTGGCTAAAAAAAAAGTCACAGTGACTTCTAGGGATTAGGTCATAAATATGGTGCCCCGATGTGAACATCACCTGGTTTCCATGAAGCTTTAGAGTCAAGACTAATCTTTCACCTTGACCAGCGCAATAGAGGGTCATCTTTTGGCCCTTAAACATACTTTAAGGGGCTTGTTATACCGTATTCCTCCCCTTCCAAAACGGGGATGTTTAGACCGTCAAAGACCCAATGACCTTTCCCATTCCAAGTGACCTTAGTCTATCATAAATAGTTCAGCGATTCAGGGAAAACGGATTTTATAGCGAACATGCCTTTTAGAAAAAAAAACCGTTCCCACAGTAAAAAAAGATACAAAAATTAAATTTCCTCAAGCTCCAGAAACCTTACAAATAAACCAATGAAGAATTAGGAAACAAGATGATATAGTAACAAATATTCTGAATGTTTTAAGGGGCTTGGAAATTCAACTACATTCTAAAATGTTTGATAGGTAAATTTGGTAAAATTGGTAAAAACTCAAATCAGATTTACAAAAATTAAGGAACACTGTCAACAGTACAAGCTTTATTAACAACCTAAACTCAATGAATTTTGAGGGCCTTAAGATTTTTAATGATATGGAATAATAACAGGTTTTAATTTCTACTTGATTAGAAACAGTTACTAGCAACTTATTTGACATTTAATCGTTGCGCAAATAAATTTTTAGTAAATTCTTTAACTGCCCAATGAGTGATCTATGGCCAACTTAATGACTTTTCGAGGACTTTGACGTTGTAAATTTCAATCACTGATTTTCCAAGGACTTCAATTACCTGGGCGTGGGGTGAGGGTGGGGGCGGGAGAAGTAAATATGAGACAGAAGGCCAAACTAATCACAACAAATACATGTATCACGTCCTTGAGCTGTGCCTTTGGCATTAGCTTTTTTAAAACTGTGAATTACGTCACTGAATTAAATTAATCGCAAATGCAAGTAGTAAATCAAAGTTCACTTTCGCAATTTTGCGATTCGCTTACAGCACGGCTAAAAAAAAAGGTCGAAATAATATCCGATTCAGGTCAACAGGTGGTGGCGTTCAGTTCAAACCTAAATTAACCTGATCTATATTTTTTTGCGTGTTTTTCCCAAACACAATTAGGCTATGTGTTGCATCAACTTGCATATCGGTTAAACGCAATTTAAAAATAAAAACACTGGAATGAAGCCACCCAATTTGAAAGCCAATATAAAAACGAAACGCAATTTGTACGAATTTCTGAATTATGCATATTAAAGCTCTAAAAAAAATATATGAATTTTAACTCGTTAAAATCGCGTATATTTTGAGGACATGTGCATGTACTTGTACGTGATTTAAATTCCCAGACATTAAGACATAATCGTCAGCATAATATAATCCACTTGTTTATAGCAAAACTCTATGCATGAAAAGTCAATGCGTACGTAAATGACATAACAATAACCAACCTTCAAATGCCCTTTGTTAAATGCGCAATAAATGTATTCATTTGAGTGTGCTATTTTTATTTAACACTACTGTGGATGCATATGTTATCGCTATTATAAAGAGACAAATTAGATAATATTTGAGACAGAATGCGTCTTCAGACGCATACATTCTAAAAACTACTGTAAATTTTATGTAAACAGCAGATATTAGCCAAACTATAATAATCAACGTTTTGTTACGTATTAAATTTATCATAATTTATTGTTGTTCGTGGTATAAGTATAATAAGTATTTTTTTTAAATGTATTTTTCCTTTTTCACGCGTATAAAATGAAATATTTCTGATAATATCGACTTACCAGAAAATTAATTTTATTTCGGGAATTTCTTTTACTACTTGTAAAAATGTGAACATGTAGATACATGTAGATGCATGCAGATATCTGCTAAGTCAATATGCTAATATTGACAATTATCATACACATGTATTTCGAGGAATTCCTTTTATGCTTGTAAAAATGTTACTAAGCAAAATTAAAATATCACACCTCAACGAATTACACATGAAATTTTGATAAACGTCCGTTAAAATAGTCATTAATACTTGCTCGAAATTATTTTAAAATTGAAACCTTTTTTTCCTGACAACCACGAGAAAGTACCGTTTCGAATGCATTTTTTGCACATGGAAAGAGGGCAACACCGATTTTACCTGAGCCCAAAACAGGTTTCGGACGAATTATACAACCGAAATTCGTTCACTGGGCTACTGGATCAAACCATGCATTTTTTTGTCCGTTTTAAACGAATGAGTTATAATGGGCAATAAAACACGAAATCGATTGACATCGCCATTAACCGAAGCCGCTCAACAGGTAGCTTTACAGCCTATCGTTCATTTTGATATTGACCCGATTACCCAGAAAATTTCAAATTGTAATTCAATATCAGTCAAGGCTCGAGCTAAGGGTGCTAATGTAGTGTTAAGTATTATCTCGAGTATTTTCCGCTCAAGACTAGTTCGTGCTACATGTCTACATGGCGCTCTTGGCGTTTTCTTTTATTTGTTTCAAAAAGAAGCCTGAAGGTCAGAGCATTGAAGACATTCAAATGGCTGTTTTAATTGTGAAGGTCACTGGGGACTGAGCCAGCTACTGACGCCATCTATGGGCAAAAAAATGCACGAGCAAAACCAATGTTACTACATTGTAATTGTAATAACATTTTGCACCAAAAAAAATCAGAAAGAAAATCATTCAAGTCATAAATTATAAAACGGACAAAGCATCACAGATTGCATTAAGTTTATAAAATCCATTTTATGCAGTTCATAAATTCTAATTTGTAACACTAATTTATTATAATCATTATGTAAACGAGGGTTTGCATTTGAAAATGTACCTACGTGTACCAATTCAGCATATGTTAGTATTTAGTAGCGCATTTAAGTATTTTGTATTTAATCCAGATATGGTGATATGCAGATCAGGTCAGGTTGGCCTTATTTAACATTTGTCATCTAAGATAAAAGTTACCTAGTGATATATGGAAAGATATATATATATATATATACAGGCCTCCTCATGAAAAGGGCCCAAATCTCGATCCTAGTTCTGAGATATTTCCAATTATATCAATTAACAAAGTAAATTGAGAAAAATGGGCTGAGGGTTTATTTATTTATGTATCTTAATGACATGTAATTAAGTTAAAAAGCAGGGTCAAGGTTCTGGATAATTATTGCAAGAAGCAAATTATTGTTATGTATCGGGAGAAAAGAACAAACATGTTTTTAGTGACCAATCTAGTGTAAGAAAAAATGCTAATGTATAAAGCAATACTAATTTTCTTAAAATTTCATCAGTTTGATTAATTTTTATCATGACATTACGTTCATATCATAGATGTGGGATCTTTTCATATACAGGGCCAGATATACTGAGTTTTATTCTGCATGAGCCTGAAAAAGCCCCGTATATCCCTACTCCTCGAAACCTGACATGGCCAGATGTGACATGTGAGGATAGGGTTTCATATAAAAAACTATGCTTTTTCACAAGAACAACAAAGTGATAAAGTGCACGTATGTTTCGACTTGCAATACTTGCCAAGTGACGTCATAAGAGCATTTCAATATTAGTCGTTTCACGTTTTCGTGTCTGGAAAAAGCCAATTTGCTGACCATTTCGGGCACGAAACAATAAAATCAACAGCAAACAGAGAGAGAGGATCGACGTTGGTCAGTCATGAAAAGTAAAATTGGGGTTTAGTGCCACTCTCAGAGTGAGGAGAGTAGGCCAGGGTCGTGACGTAATCAGACGAAATGACTTATTTTTTCGGAGCAGCGTGAATACATTACACGACTAATAAATGTACAAAAATGGGTCAGCGTCTCGATAGATCCGTTTATACCGGTGTGACCGACAGTGAATAGCAGACAGTCGCTGTCCGTCAACTTACCCCCGCCTCCTGACACTGCCCTACATTTGGGCCAGTCTAAAAAAGGGGTAACGAAAATGGCGACCAAAGTGGAAAACTACTCCTTTGTTCGCCATGAAATTAGGGTTTATGTCACACGGACAATAACTCTGGCGATACGTGACCACCTTGACCAGGGTGGACGTTTGGTAAATTGGGTAAAGTTTATGGAAATCAGTGACCAAAAATTAAAAGTTAGGAATGAAAATGGCACATGTGCCAGAAATCAAACTGCAATTATACAAGCCTTACCAAGGGATTTCCGTTTTTAAAATGTTATATCAGCGGCACATAAATTATAGTGTAATTAAAAATTTTGGCAGGTAATTAAACGGCGACTGGCAGCGCTTAACTGAGATACGCATTAATCGACCATTAAAATCCATGATCCCTTCAGGCATACCAAGAAAATATAGGATAACGTTTGAACACAATTTAAATAATACAAAATTCTTATTTTTTAATTAGTAAATCGTTATATAAATATTAAAATTATATTATAATTATTCTAAATTTATAATTAATACAAATTCAAATTATAATGCACGCAATACTTATTTTCAAAATGATACGCATTAATCGACCATTAATATCCATAATTTTTTCAGGCATACGAAGAAAATGTAGGATTACGTTTGACCACAATTTAAATAATAACAAATTAATATTTTTTTATTAATAATTCATTATATTTTAATACATGAAAATAATTATAATTATTTAAAATTTATAACAATTTAAATTATTTGAATTTAAAAAATTATAAAAATGGTAGAACAAGGGAAAAAATGATGCCTTAATGTGTATAGTTTTTTTTCTTGAATTATTTTAGAAAAAACAAGTGTAAAAATCTCCCCTATTGACGTACACTGAACGTAAAATGAGGCTTGCAATCGTATCGTCGTGACTCGAAATTATTTTGGTTGTGAAATACTCAGAAAAAATATTTGGAAAAGAAATAAAAATCGGATAGTAAAAACCTATTTCATAATTTGCGACATCACCCATAACGAAATAATACCTTCATTAACTTAGAATGCATTCCACGCTTCATTATTTAAAAATAAATAAATAAACTTTTGATCCTTCCAAGAATGGCCAAAAATGTCAAGAAATTTTAGTTAATTTTCTTCATCTCGGCATTGCCAGTTTTTTTAAAAATTTATGTGAAAAAACAAAAGAATTCACTCATTTTCCATCTTTATACTTAACAATAAAGAAGGAATGTTTTAGGAGGTATATCACTTGTAGTGAACGTTTTTATAACATTATCTATGCATGACTTTCGTGGATTATTCATAAAAAGTACTTAATTTCGACACTGAACATCCGGGAGTTATTGCGGTTAATGGAAGACGCTAAAAAAGCGGTTTTGGTAATCCATTCCGATAATAGGATTTTAAAGTAACCCTCCATTTGTTTTTACATAAATAGCAGATACGATTTGGTAAAAAAAAAGGTAAAAACTTACCATGGGTTTGATCATGCTGAACAAGTGTTTTTCCGTCCTTCCCTCCACAACCTTGTCAGTTTCCGTCTGATGGACAACCAACATAAAGTCATCACGGCAACCTCCAAATGTCTCAATTGATTCATACGCATATTTCGTGATGGGGTGCTGTGGGAGGAAAAATGAAAAACAATGAGAAAAATGCTAATTAGTTCAACTGAAAACCCATTCGCAAAATATCAGCGCAAACCATTTAGGTCACGGCATCCTCTAAGCAGAGACACTTTCGGCTCAAAACAACTTAATTAACAAATTTGAAATACTTTCATCTAGTCGTAATAAATTAACAACGTTTAATGCGGTTTTTTTTGTCAGAATATTCCCCCCGTCAAATAAATTAAGCGTAATTTCATAGAGTAATACATTTTCGGAGAAAGGCATGTAAATTATAGTCACTCAAATGCCAATGGCAGTGCTAATAATAAGAAGCCTTTTAAAAGAATGCATGGTATTTTGAAGTTATTTTCGGTACAAATATCCTGCAAAAATACATTAAAAGAAAATTAAATACGGCATTTGGGAATGATCTAATGAGGAAAAAATTGACTTAAAAAATTCAAGTAATTTACGTTTTCATGCATTTTCAGCAGCGTGTAACCATTATTAAGTTGCCAGCAGTGAGAAAACATATATTTTTAGTAAAGGTGAAAAATATTTCGTAATACCAATTACAAATTTGATTTAAATCAAATATATTAAAAGTATGCAATTTTATTTTGCTATTTTCGTAATATTTTAAAGGCTACTTTGGCAGTTTCATCACTGTTAAAACATGTATCGTACATGTAGACAGATAATGCCCAACGCATTTATAAAATCACAGCAAATATTCGTATAAAAATATAAAAAAATTATCTTGGTTTCGTATTTTGCAGTGCATTATGCTTGAAAACATATTTAATACATTAAAATCAATTCTAAAATACATGCCTATTTAGATACCTTATTACGAAAGATATCACGATATACACTCTACAAAACAATTTGTAATGATTTTAACGATCATTTAATCTAATATTTTTAATGATATTTTGCTTGAGGCAGATTTTTCCGTTTTCATTGGAATAAAAATAAATTGGGTGTTATTTCAGATAACATTATTTATTTGATGAAACCCATGAATTTCCCAATTTTCCATATCTATCATGTTTTAAAATTAATAAAATTAAGCAATATCACATGTCTCATATCTTTCAATGCACACATTAAAGGTATTAAATACATTGTCAAGCATAATGCATTGCAAAAAAAATCTGGTCATTTTACTAGAATTTTCAAATAAAATTTCATTCTCGGCACATGATATTGGGAAATATTTATATCAGATAATAAGTGACAAAAGTTTCTAAACATATATGAGTATTAATATACCAGAAATCTCATGAATGGGGACATTTAGTATATTATGCACAATATCTGAAATTTTATTGCATGCAATATATTTTAAAATAATATGGCAGATTATATTTTAAAATATATTGCAGGCGATTTCATGATTTGTATATTCTTAAAATATTTTGTCATATTTTCCTATGTAATTTGAAATATATCCCAAAATCATGTGAAAGTACCATTCAAGCAGACCCTGGACTCGTGATTCTCTACTGTTATTAGTATGATTGCCTACTGATATCAGTATAATTTATAATGATATCACTATGTATACTATTATTTGGGACTAATGGCATCAGTATTACAGTGGTTTAAGGGACTACTAAGGAAGAGATGAAGAATTTTTCGTCCATCCTTAGGAAGAGTGCAGAAAATCACGACTTAAAATGAAGTCAATAACAGGTCAGTAATCGGTTGAAAAAAAAAAAAAAAACCAAGGGCTGTTGGCGCATGTCTCGCAAAACCTTCTTGAGATAATTTCTTGGACATATTACCGAGATTTGCCCACAAAGTAAATCACTGAAATCTCCACTTAGGCGATGGCAAAATGGCTTTTACGTTGCGTTTTATCCCCGATTCAAAGCGATTATCAACTTATTTTCTTTGGCCGTATGACAACGTTTGCAGTCTTGTCCGAAAATATATTTGTTGCAGTTAATTTGTTGATGCATTAGGGTCGTGCCAGTGGCTTC
>JAQIXS010001964.1:0-25522 GCA_034700785.1 Rossiulus vilnensis | reverse complement strand
CTGATCTTCGTTTTTTGCGAGCTATTTTAAGGTAGGACAATTGCATATCATGAAATAAATAAATAATATATAATTGTACTAAAGATCCAAGCACAGTTTGTAGTCAGCTGCAAGCCAAGCTGTTACACCGTTATTAATACTTGTAGACACTTAAAAATCTTAAATGATGACTATTTTTTCTGCCAGAACCTTACAGTCATATTATGAGTGGGGACTGTCGTCGCCGTGCTCGAGGTTCCGGGGCTGTTGCCGCGGGGAAAACCTAAGTAGGTTGCAGGGCAGTGGATGGCTGCGGGGTGATGCTGGAATGCCTGGGGAAGGTGCTGCCGGGGCTTGCGTTGCGGGGAAGCTTGAGTGACATGCCGGTTGTCGGTAAAACGCTCTTTTATTAATGCGAACTTGTGGTACAAGAGGTTAGGTAGAAGCAGGTAAAGTGACAAGGTAAAAGTTTCTAAAGTCTTTCTTGCTTCCAGTTTCTGTCGGCTGATGGGACAGGCCGTGCTTCTGAGAGAGTTGTGACTGCTCTGTCTTGCTATTCTTCTGGGTCCCCTTGTATAGGACCTATCCTCCTTGGCAGTAATTCTTCTTTCTTCTGATTGGTGATCGGTCCTGTTTGATTGATTAACGTGTTGCCCTCAGGTCCTTGCGTTAATCCTCACTTATTGTCTGGCTTGTTAATTTCTCATCTGGATCCTCCCTGTGCCCTTGTGGACCCGTGGGAACCCCACGTTATACCCCCCCCCCCCAAATGTTAGCCAGGTGTTGGCGCTATTTCCAAGCCGACTGTGGGGTTCCTCTTGCTGGTGTGTCGCAGTTCCTCGGGTGACCCTGGTTCTGTGTTCTGGGGGATTCGTCGCTGTATTGCTGGGTCTGTTCTCCTCTCCGGCTGTGTTGACCAACTGCAGTTTGGCCTGTAGTTCGGCAATGGTGGTGAGGCTCATCTGGTGGGCCTTGCGGGCGTCTTCTCTGGAAGACTTGATCTCGGAGATGTACGCCAGGAGCTCGTTGTTTATGGCCAGTCGCTGATGGCTCTCTGTCGTGTTCCGTTGTTCCATAGCCATGGCCTGCTCCTGAAGCGTTCTTATGTGGGTGACCATCTCCTGGTAGAATCCTCTGACGAGTTTGTTCTCAGTTAGAAATGGTCTAACGGAGGGCAGCCAGGTTTGTTAAGGGAAACTACCAACATTTGGCAAGTGTGACGGAGATGCTGCACTCTTTCAATTGGGACTCATTGAGAGCGAGACGAGAAAATTTGTCTTTGGGCTTATTTAAACGTTTCAATCAACCTTCTAATTCGCATCTTCTGTCTCACATCTTCAAGCCTAACAAACTCTGTAGAAGTAGGCATAATCATTCTAAACCCCTGACTGAGCTCCGTGCTAATACTGATGCTTATTATTGGTCGTTCTTTTTGCACGCGATTAGACGATGGAATAACCTTCCTGACGATAGTTTAAATCTAATTCAAGTTCAATTTAACAATGATGTCTAAGTCTTATCGCAACTGACGTAGGAGATTTCTCCTGAAAATGGGCTTGACCCCCCTACCATATGGCATTTAGTTGCTGACTGTAGGGTACTGAGTTGAATTAAATTGAGTCCTAGTCAATCAAAAAGGGAATTTTTCTGCATTAATTGTGAATTTCTCGTCTATTAAAAGTGCAACATTGTATTCATACAGTATTTTCAATTAAACTCAAAATTTAAAAATACTGCTGAAGTATTGCACTTGTTACATAGCCTAAATGGCGATTTTTATGCAAAAGATGCATTGAACGTATTGCATTTGTAATTTAAAAATAAAATCGAACAGCGATTTTGGAGATTTTTTACACTTGAGTTTCGGCTGCGATAGCAGGAAATTATTTTGGCAGATCGACTAAAGATATCAATGATACACATATATATATATATGACAACATCAAATTATCGTAACATTCTGGAATCGTTCAAAATGCTGCGTCCCTATTACAAAGTCACCCTTGCTTGTATCAGCGCGCTAAAATATCATATCAGTTGGTCTATCAAATTTCCTCAAAAGTATTGTCCTCGTGTCGATTGCAGTCGAAATCAATTAATCTTCATCACTGGAAGACTGACTTTTGCAATGATTAGAAATATTCAGTGTGATTTATAGGACATTTGATTAGATGGAGGTTAATTGGTCACGTATTGTTTTGTAAACCTACATATATATGAAATAAGAGCGTTATTTCTTATCTTGGAATTTAAATTTAAAATCTATCTAACAAACAATTACTATCCAATGTCATGCGTAGGACATCAGAATGATTTGATAGACGTTGATAGGTCACGTTTCGTTTTGTACCTTTTGTACAACATTCAAAATTTGCAGTAAATCACTAAAATATTAAAAATATAATAACATTTCATTGACTTTGTTTGTTGGCAATGTAAGCCCTATTGTAGCATCAATAAATTCATTAAATTGATGTTAATATATTCATGCAGTATTTTCAATTAAACTAAAATTTAAAAACACTGCTCAAGTATTGCACAAGTATTTAACAAATATGAAATCACAGTGCCGTTAAAACAGCAATATTAGATGAAAAATAACGATAAAAGCAATCGAAAACCCACATAAAGAACTATAACCAAATCAGTTATTAGAGAATTTCACACCCACATCGTAATACGGCTGCATAGCGAGATATGAGTGCATGGATTTGAATTTAACAGAAAAGAATTAGCTGGCTATTAAGAATATTTACTTATTTTATAATTTATAATTTTATAATATTTTATTCGTTTCTTAATTGCGAAAAACGTATTAATTATAATTAATTTTACTTTTTAAATTATATTAACGGGTTTTTATGCAGTTGTTTGTTTTTGTTCAGGCGAATTGCAGAATACTAAGAATTAATCTGATTTTGTAATTAAGTATTTTATGCCAGCTACCAAATGGAATGAAATAAATAATCTAACAAGATTCTAAAAAGAAAACAACAGGAAAAAAAATAATGTCACACAAAGTTATTAGATGATTGTTGGAAATAGTTAAATTAATTAATCACAAATTTATTTATTGCAAATAGAGTTTATAGTATCAATAATGAAATAAATGTTCTATCACGGTTTGAAAATAATTCCACGGATTTTGAAACCTTTGGATTATATCGATCTATTTTAAATGAGTATTTGATGAACATTGAAACAACAAATAATTAATCGATTTAAAAATGATGTTAGAACAAGCCATATTTTTGTTTAAATTATTTACGTGTGATATTGTGATGGTCTTAAACTTGTACAGGCAGAAATACAATTCTAAGGGTTATTAGGGAAGAAATAGCAAGCAAAGTATTTATGAAAGAGAATAACTGAACATTTTATTTTAAATTACTAAAACTAAATAATAGCTAATGAAATAAACTCATGCCTTTACAAATACTGTTGACAATAATCTTTGGTGGAAACATGAATGTTAATAACTAACGTTTACTTACCTCGGTTTTGGGAATGCCACTCAATGAATATCGCATCGAAAATAGAATAAAGTCAAAATTGTTGCATGAAGCAAAACTATAATCATGCTTGATTATCGAATTTTTAAGAATAGGTAGCTATCAGTAAATATCTACACGTATTTATCAGTTGGATGATTTAGCTGGTTTTCAATAACAAGGTCAGAGCAATGTCAGCAAACGATTTCGACAAAATGGATAGTGAAACAAAATCATACAATAACATTGGGAATTTTTTATATTCTTTAAAAAGACTCACTAGGAAGGATCGGGGCCCATACTCATATATCAATTCATGGTTCTAATGAATGCAAATGTAGCAAAGATCAATGTGAATGTGCAATAACAATGTGCAAATGTAGAGGTTCAGGGTGGGAAGTTCTGCTTTCTTCACAAAAAAACCCCCAGATAAATGCATGTTTTAGGGAGGCGAAATGTTTTAGGGGGCGAAGGGGAGGCTGAGGAAAAAGTTTCAAAATGCGAATGTATTTTTTTACATAAGGACCTGCAAGAGCAGATCTAAAAAGATAAGACCTTTTTTATGTTGCAGGCTTGGGCAAGTGACACAAGAAATATTAATAATCATTTTTAAGTGTTTCATCAAGATTTAAAAAAATATGGAAACTTTATTTTAAAAAAGTCATATGTTTTACTTTGATTTCATGGTTGAATTTATAGGTTTTTTTAATAAATGTAATATATTATATGCGCATGAAGTTGAAGGTGCGTGTAACACATTCTCGAGCAGCCAGTTTTATTGGACATTTAATACCAGCAGAGAAATTTCTATTCATGTTTTGAGGGAAATTAAGTTGAAATCACTGTTTGTAGAGGTAAATATTCGACTGATTATTCAACTTCACCTCTGAAGAACGAGGTACTAGGAGATTATTCTATGGAAGATACGTCGATGATGTTTTCTCCGTAAAATGCACCGAACAAATCAACGAGTTCTTAGCTACCTTAAATTCTTACCACCCAAGAATTAACTTCACAGTCGAGTTCGAGCATAACAACAAGCTTCCCTTCTAAAATGTCATGGCTATTAAGGACGGAAACTGAGGAATCTCCACAGAATATTACAAAAAGCCAACAAACTGTGAAAGATATTTGGATTACAGATCAGCCCACCCAACCAATATCAAGATGAATGTCGCTGAGGCCGCATTCAGGCAAGCCATCACCCTCACTAGCGATGACACTAACTGAGAGGCAATAATTAAGTCAGTTATGCGATCCCTCCGTAGCAACAATTACCCTCAAAAATTCTTAGCAAGAGTTCTTTACAAAACCAAAGCAAAATTAAGAGAAAACCACACTGCTCTCCTTGAGAATGTAGAAAAGAAATGGATGGCACTCCCCTATCACAAAACATCTTTCCAGACACTAAAACGGAAGTTAAACGGTTTCAACGTTAGATTAGCCCCAAAATGTACAAAAACAGTACACTCGCTCCTACCAAATAAGAAATACCAGGATCCACTACTCAAACTCAGCAACGTAGTGTATGAAGTGAAATGTTTAACCTGTAACAAAGTTTACATAGGCAGGACATCAAATAGGCTCGAAAAACGGTTTTCGAATCACAAGTCATGCATAAAATACGCCGACCCCAATAGCTCAATGGCCCTTCACATTCTCCAGAACCCAACCCACAAGTTCGACTTCGAACACCCCAGAATCTTACACAAAGATTCCAGGTTCCGAGCCCTTAACCTGAAAGAAAATTTTGCCATCCTCATTAATGAAACCGCAATCAACATCGACAGGGAGCGAGGCAACATACCAACGGCCTACAACCCAGTACTCACCAAATTAGGGATGAAAACACCCCCCACAATCAGCGATGCTGGAACAATTTCTGGACCCGTAACCCCTCCATAGCTGGACCCAACCAATCAGGCGACCACCCAACCCCACCCCAATCCCACAGCCCCCCCTACTCAAAATCCCCCCATACTCACCGTACAGCTACCGCATGATGGAATCCATACTTCACAACAGCAAGACGTTGAACCGGTAAACAATAATAGAGGAAATCAGAAAGCTGGAGTCGTTCACACGCAAAGTGACCAGCCCACAACAATAGCAAAGGCTAAAAAGGCGAGCTCCCAGCCCACCAGAATGCAACCACAACGAAAAGCGAAGTGCCGTACACAACCTACATAAGAGAAGAAGTATGAAAGTGACAGTAATAAAACAACAGTAATAGAAACATTTTAGGGAACAACATCACTGATATCTTAGAACAGGAAACTAACCTTCTTACGAAGGATTTAAAAATACCGCCTTTATTCAAAAAATATTCAAAAATAATGCACCGCCAGATTCAAAAATAGTTAGCGCGCTTCAGAAATGAGGGTTCCCAAAAAAAGAAAATTAGGGCATTACCCCCTTGTATCTAGAATGGAGACATTGACCCCTAATATCCATAAAATTGTATCCAGGATTATCTATTGCGATCAGGGCGATCCAGAAAGAAATATGGAAGAATATTAACCTTATGTAGATGGAAGGAATTATGGTAAGGCTCATAATTATAATATTTGCAGTAAAATGAAAATCTACGAGGAAAAGCTAGACAGATAATAAGGATAGAGTTAACTTAAGTAAAATACGAAAATACTCATGTGAAGATAATAAATACTAGGAGAATAAATATAAAAGTAAATAATTCTTAATTTACATCGCAGGGTAATTTGTTAACGAAAATTAAAACTCGGAATGATTGGCAATACAATTAACAAAAACAAATTACATAGGTCAATGAACTGTATCGAACTGTAATAGATCAAACCTTACATGTCACTCTTTATTTAAACTGTTGTAACAAACAGTCTACATTACACTGTATTAACGTGATGATTTTGTAACTTATTACAATGTAATGATAGCGATATCAACATATAAAACCGATGGTTTCGAATGTATATAGTTAGTCAGTCAAACCCATTGTCATGAAAAAAACGTTTCGATCATCGCAATGTAACCTTGTTTTTTGTAAATATTGTAGGGCCTGATAATGCCGTAATTAAGACGGCGAAACGTTGCCAATAAAACATGGTTCCACTGGCTGTGTATCTCCTAGTACCTTTATTAATCTCTCCCAGCCACTTGACGATGACGAGAATTAGTTTATCGGAGATTAAATCGGTTACTTTCAAACAATACGAATCCCATTTTAGAATAATGTTTTAAATTGCATAATTTATATGACAACAGTAGAAATGCGATTTGTTTGGATGACAATCACAGCTATTGCTAATACATTTACAACAACTGCAATTTTTTAAAGTGAATGACAAAGTTATACCTTAGTTAAAATAAATATGTATTTTTATTACACAACAATTTAACGCATCCCTGCAATTAGCCAAATCAGGTCAATTTTTTAACAATTGTTGTCGAACGCGATTTGGTATTTTGGTCATGATTTTTACAATTTCGACTAGTCTAGCCTATTAATAATAATAAATGTATGTAATTAATTTTGCATTAAATTAAGATGCTCACATGAAATGGCTTATTAAGCAATGTAAGCCAATATGTTTCTACCTGTAAATTAAATGGTGTGACACTCTGATGGGTAAATAAATAATAATAATAATAAATGTATGCATTCACTTGTATAAATTAAAATAGAAATCGTTATGCACTATCAGGAACAACGGGAATTTGAATTCAAATAGGCGCTTTCGCTTTAAAAAATTAAACTGGTACTGCCAGTAATTTGGCTGAAGGTATTTATTATCTCCAAATTGTGGTATTCAAGGTTTCCGCAATATTTTCAGGAGTATGCTGGGATCGTGCTTCCTTCCCAATCACCCTTAAGTTTTTTTAACTGTTCAAAATTTGTACATTGTAGTTTCAATTATGTATATAATTTGCGTTTAGCTAATTGACCCTCCTGCAGCATGGTATTAATATCATGACTGTAGAGTAACGAATAGAATATAATAGAATCCTCCTGCTCTAGAAAGTTTTTCTTAAAAGTGGATTCATATGCAAACTATTTTTCGAATAACTATTGTAGACGATAAGCTTTGAGCTAACGTTTATTCCAGGAGAATCCCTGTTGCGGTTAGACGACGTCTTAAATGTGTATATTGAAAATTCAGAAACTGTTTTTAAAATGTTGAAGAGAATGGATCCTGTTGTAAGAGGAGTGAGAGTTGTTACCACGACAGTTATCCAGTGTCTTTAATGGTATTCACTGATCAGAAGATAGGAAGCACTAAGCATTCATGTTTTATAACAAATGCGTATCAATGAATCAATACATAAATCAATTCGTTAAAATCGACATCAGCGGCTGTTTGACATGCAAATGCCGGTTCCAATTTCTCTTCCATGGACGTTCGGTCGTGTGCCTTTGAAATCTATCGTGGCTTTTTTAATGAGAAGGGAATTCCTTGCAGATGGGATAAAAGGAGGCCTATAATTGTGTCCATTCCTCTGCCAAATGGCTTCATTAGGCGAGGAAGACCAGGGGGTCTTTTTTTTGCCGTAAAACGAGGAGAATTCGTAAATACTTGTCACGGTAATTCTCGACGGGAAAATGTGATGTTTTCAGGGTGGGTTTTTTTTCGAGCCTCACAAACTCGAAAAGAGTGGAGAAAAGCAGCATCGCACAACAGATTCCAAGTTTTATTTTTTTTTATTTTGTAAAAACCCAATTCGCTCGGCAGCATCTTCTCGCTTTTGATTAACTATATGGGGCATTTTGCTTTAATCCAAAAAAAAAAACTAATCAAGCGTTTGGGGCTCCTTTTGTCCTCGCCAAAAAATACCGGAGATGAAATCCGAAGAGGCGTCGAAAGAAACGCCTTTTTCTCGCAAGACGGAAGTGCGGAGGACACGAACACCCCCAGTCGCACAATAGACACGAAAAACTCTTGCCAAATTGTCAACGCGTCAGTTCAAGGATGCATTTGTTGCCCATGATCTTAACGTACATGTATATATCGTGCATAATGGCGAATGGCGAGTACGAGCATCTTAACGTCGATTGCTGGTTTTTTTATTTTCAACTAGGGTTTGTTTCTTTGTTGATTGTTAATTATTTAACGAAAACCGCCGCTTCCACGAGTCGTTTTTCAAAAGCGAGAGCAGCTGCTAATTTATTCATCGTTCCACCTTAAAAACATCCAATTTCAATCAAACATTGCTAAGAGAATTAGAGCGATTTACACGCTTTTGATCACCACCTACAATTGTACATGTACGTGTATGTACATTGTATGATGTAGAAGAAGAAGAAAGAAAGGTAACTCTGCGTGCACGGAATAATTTATACTTAAGCATTTACTCGTTTATTCAAAAGTAAACTCGGAAACAGATGAGGAGCAGGAGCGGCATGCTCTACTACATTTAAACGTTCAGTTTGGGTGTGCGGTTAACGAGCTTCGAATGTGTCCGAGTCAATGAGGTACATGTATCTCGAGTTTTTTTTTTTTTTTTTTTTTTTGGGGAGGGGAGAAGGGAGAAGAAATTATTCGTGGCATACTTAAAAAGCATTTCTATTACCGCGTTCGGTTCGGCAATTTACAAAATACACGTACACGTAAGTTCGACGATTCGTCAGTGTCACAGAAATCCAATTGCATTTTCTTCATTCGTCTTCGGTATGACTTAACATCAGCAGCGTGGGTGTAGACATACATGTAGCATTTTAAATAGGCCTTACATGTACAATTGTACATGTAGAAAGAGAGAGAAAATAATAGAGACGTTTAAACATTCTTAAAGCAATACCAACTAATTTTGAACAATTTTACGCTGCAAGTAGTGGAATTAGCCTGTTCACAGAACCCTACTTTTACCTTAAACAGGTGTTACTGTTAATCACAGATTAATTCTTACAAAAATAAAAGTTTCTGACGTCACACGTTTGCGTAATCGTTCCTGAAAACGGGTAGCTGAAACTAATAAAATCACGAATGCGTTGGTTTTATATTTTTAACTTCTTGAGAAGAAATAAAGGCTAATTTTTAGTCTCTGTGACAAACGTCACGGTCGCCACCTGACGTCACTCTTTTAAGTCACACGTTTGCGTAATCGTTCTCGAAAACGAATAGCTGAAATTCTCTATTAACTGAATACGTGCACGTACATGTATATAGGGCACTGATCGCATCATAAATAACGTAATGAAATAGGCTCGAACTTTAAACCTTTGTATTAATAAAGGAGGATTACAAAGCAAATCTCATTAGCGTTCAAAGTGAAATTACGACGATGGTAGTGAAAACAATCGAAGTCGAAGGATTAATTATTGCGATCCGGATGATTATGTACATGTACAATGTACATAATGAATGCATGCGCATGCAGCATAATAATGGAAAGACGAAATTGAATTTTGACAATGGGTCAACTATAAACGCTAGAAAAGGGGTCATCTACATGTACATTATAATGACCCTAGACGAAAATGACCACGAAAGTGAATCCATTCTGGAAGACAGAACTATAGCTTCACTCATGTTTTGCGTATTTTTTATTTTAATAAATGTCAAGGGCTTTATCAATTATCCTGCATGTAGAATTACGAAAAAAATATTCCCATTCAACGCAAAAATTAATTACGCATTCGTTCGTTTTTTTTTAAAGCTTATAATAATGAACTGGTTTAGATTACCGAAAATTCCAAGTAGACCTATTGTGAAAATCCAAAACTCCGTCCACTAGTTGAACTGTATTATTTTGCATTCCACGTATACATTGTAGGATACGTGGCTTTAACAGTTTCATAAAAGAAAAAAAAAAGCAATATTCGAATGAATGCCAGGGCTCTTAAATGTCATTTATTTTATTGATTTCGTTGAAAACATCGTGCCTTCACTTCGTTCGTTTTTCTTAGTGAAAATGAAGGACCGATATAATTATTAGCGACGCGAAATAATGCCATAAACTGTCTTGGAAACATTTTAGTGGAATAAAGTAATTCAATGGCTTATTGATTCTCGAAAAAGTCAACAAGCGTGTTTATTAGAAAATGGCGCTCAAGTCAATGTTTGACAAGAGAGCTCTTTTGGTATACAGTACGGTACAGTTATAATGCATGTACATACATGTCCGTAGAATTGTATGCTGAATTGATCTCCATGATCGGAGTGAAGTGTGCAAAGCTCATCATCAAACGGGACATTGTTATAATTGTTCACTGTTTGCATTTTATGAGATGAAGTATACTCTTCGAGTGCGCTTTCATCGTCCTTTTTTTTGCAACACTGATTGACTTTCAATACAAAACCATGTTTTCATCGATGAAATCTCATCGCTCGATGCACTTCAATCAATTTAAAGAGCAATATTTATTGACGCGATGCATCGATGGGCAATCGAGTGCAAAAGATGCGCGAAAGCGTATTTCGCGAAACAACTTTTGGCGGAAAAAAATATTATAGCTTACTCACGCGTGTTTTCATCTAAGAGTACATTCATTACACGGATGTAAAGTGTGCACGCATACATATATCTACATGTGGCCTAATTCGATGCATTAATGAAGAAGAAAAAAAATGAACGCTAACTCCTTCACTTTCGAAATCATTTCGCATATTCAGCTTGAAATTTACGAAACAATCTTTGTTTGGTATATATATTTGAAGAGGTGCTTATGCAATATATGATGCCGGTTATAGACTACATCAAAGTTCAAGAGCATATTATATTCACCTGATGATGATGATACTGCTGCACGTTTTAAATAATAAAAAAGGACATCCTTGATTTCCATTGCAACGTAAATTTTACGCACAATTTTTTTTGAAGATATGGCAATTTTCGAATGAACGACCGCCTATTAGAATTTGAACTCGATAAACTCAAAATTGTCCCCATTTCTTTGAGTCTAGATTAACAAAAAAAAAATATGCATCAGTTTTCATGCTGAAAAACAGAGAGGAATTATTGGGAATGATTAATTCGCCTTATATTTTACACACTTTATTTTACGAGGATACCGGAAATGTATATTCATGTATCTATCTGTATTTCCATACCGGTATGTTAAAATGGTCCTAAAATGAGATTTGAAAAATCAGCTTGTGGGCTGCGCTAATGTCAAAGTGTGTAGCAAATGTAGGTGGCGCACACGAATAGCTGCGATTAACTTCAAACTTAGTTCGTTGTATGTTGACATTAAAAGAGAGAAGAAATAAAAAAAAAGCGTCGGCCGACATTCAAATTGAACGTTTCTGACTTCAATGTAATACGTAGTGCGCTAATGTAAAACTATATATATGGTACTCCGAGGTCACATCTATATGGTTTACAGTACGCGTTAATTGCAATATATTATAAGGTGGAAATGTCAATTATATCTCACAGCTAGGTTATATAGTATAAAACACCAGCCGTATTTTCACGATATTGTCTGCCGTAATGCCGTCTCAGTGTCCTCGCATGACGCCATTTAATTAAATCGAAATAAACAAAATAGCAACGAGGAATAAGATAAAATCTCGAAGGAGTTGCTATATAGGCTACTACTATATACGTGTACGTGTATATAGTAGGCCTACCTGCGTGTACGTTTAGACGGCCCAAAATGTGGTTCGTGGAGGGAACCGAGATCGGATTTTCAACAAACTCCGCCATTGGACAAGTAATTGGAAATGCTCTCAATGGGAAACTAAATACATCAGAAAATAGCGGGCAGATGAAAGATTGATGACAAAGTTTCCTAATTAAATACGTTATTCAAGAAGCCGTTCGAAGGGAAACGAACTTGTTCATTCCGACTAAAGAGTAAGTACTGACCTTAATTGGATCCAAATTTAATGAACATAAGCCAAACCGCGCTCATATGCGTACATCGGGTTTAAGAAATAATTAAACAATCCCAATAAACCGAAGAGGATTTCTAAAAATTCCTCTTTATTTTTCTGCGCAAGCCTCTCATCGACGTACATGATATATTAATCAGTTTTTTTTTCGTTTAAAATTTAAGAACTTATTGCTTTCGTCTGTCTGCATGGAAAGCAAGATCAGCTAAGTTTAAAACGTCCTATCAATTCAATACAACCCAGTTCCCTATACTATATCAGCAAAGATATGCTATGTGGCAGAAGGGAAGATATGCTATGTGATAGAAAAGAAATATTTTATCTTTTATACATTTTGAGGGCAATTTTTTTAATGCTCTGGTTTAACTTGTACGCATTGCAACGCTGATCAAAGAATTTGTTTCGAAACGAATAGAGATGTTGTTTCTGTAAATGAAGCTTGTCTGTTTTTTTCATTTAATAAATTATTACTTCAAATACATGTACAGTTACTAACAATGATGACATATACACAATTTTTAGTCAGGATTCACGTTAAAAAATCAGTTTGCAACGCATTATATCATAGAAATTAATTAATAATAAAAAAAGAAAAACAGGCCTTTAGCACATATATAACCAGGATTAATCAGTCATTAACTGAGACTATAATGTGTAGAATCAGGATAACTGATAAAGATTGTTATTTCTCAATTAGGAGGTTAGGGGGTTTAATTAAATTAATTATTTCACTTTATTGGCAATAAGCCCTAATCTTTGAGCTTTATGCTCTCTATTTTTATTCTGTCTTATCGAATATACACAATATTTATACATGTATATATATAAGAAATGATAATAATGATTCAAAAAATAAATAAACAAATAAAAATAATTAATAAAAAAGGGGGGGGGGAAACCCACTTTACCAACAACTATAACTGCGGCCATAAGGAGTTTACTTCCGCCCCCTCCTTAGAGCCAGTCCTCCTCCTCCTATTATACGCCCTCAGAAAGTCGTCAAAATCACAACAGAAAAAAAAAATACAAACGGTTAATACAAAAAAAAATATTCAACAGTTATTCATCCACCAAAATTACACATCTTTCAGTTTTCATTGAATACTCTTACTATGCAACAACAAAAACACAAACTTTCAATTCAACACTCACGTAAATATCAAATTGGATCGCTATCAAAATCAACCACCTAAGTATTTCAAGCCAATATATATAAACCCAATATATGAAGTATTTTAAGCAAAAATGTTTTTAATTTTGTTGTAATATAGCCTAATGGTGGCTAATACTCGGAATAATTCAATGATGAACTGAACGAGAGTTATCAGAATATGCCTTGCCAATAAAGGTGCTCACCTCGATAATAAACTACAACTGACATGTTTACTAAAATAAGGATCACATTTTATCCACGACGCCACGATATTGTTTTCACACTGAAGATCCATAGTTGACAACATCCAAATAATGATTAATAGAAGATGGAAGACGGAAGCTGCAGGCATGGAGCTCAGCGTGAAAACATCCTGCGCTGCAGCCAAGCCGGGTAAAGAAAACAAAAACCACTACACTTTGAAAATGCAAAAGCAATAATCTAATCAGCGAACACTTAGCACACACAAAAAGTTAATATAGCTGATCCAAAAGGCTATATCGCCGTACGAGTTATTGCACGACATAAAAATTCCTTTCAAAATTAAATTTCTTAAGATAAATAAATGCGTAATTTCGACGAACACTTTTAAGGAAAGAATGTGCATCAATCGTCGAGCGGAAGTTTAAAAAATACACTGCGATTGCACTTCCTATCTCGTAAGTACAATAATACGACTTTCAGGGGATACGTCTGGTTTTGAAAACAAAAACGTTTTCTGTAATTTCTCTGTAATTCTAAAAAAACAGCCGTTAAACTTTAAAGAGTGGTGTCTGTTTTATCTAATAAACAAGAAAGAAAAACAATTTTGGGAAAATCTTGGACTATCTCTATGATGCAGTTACGGATTAAGAAAAATATTGTCACAGAACACCAAGTATTGAAGACAGGGGCACCAAATATGGTTGAGAGCTGAGGGCGTATAAACAAATTTATATGGGTACCATACATCCTTTGAAGAATGCATTCACGGTATGTTATTCTACAACTTGTTGAATAGTTGATATAGGCCACAGATACAGCGCAACACATTTTTAGCTAAGGGGAATTCTAACGATTTGTAAAACACGATAGGAATTGTTGTTAAAGGAGAATGAGGAAAGCTGGGGGGGGGGGGGAAGAGATTGAGTGGCCCAACACGTAGCCCCCGAGCTCCTCTTTAAAAAAAAATTTAAAAAAATATTTCGTAGGACAAATCGTACGAAAGTTTTCATTAATTTGGCCAACTCTACACTGTAAAAATTAAGTTGATTCCGAAATCAAGAAAATAATTATTCTTATTGCATGAAAAAAGATCATTGACTGCTTGTTTTCACACATATTCTCTACATATTTCTTACGACTTAAAATTAACTGACTTGATTGTGGAGTTCTTAAGATGTCACTGCTTATCAACAGCTTATTACTTGTTTTGTCGTATTTAAGTAATAAGATGTTATTTACATAACTTATATTCTGAAGTTGCTGTAATTAGAAAATTAGATATTCACTGGATAATCATAATGAAAGCATTCGTTGCTTGTTTTAAGTAACCAATGAGTTCTTAATCGTTCTATCTTTATTAAAGTCATCACTTAGACTTATAAAGCAATATTGGCAGCCAAAAAAAAATACCAAGATGACTTTGAAATCTTATTTTCCGTTCGTTAACTGAAAATAAGTTTAAATGGTGACTTAAATAAGATAGCACGATTAAGAACTCACTGGTTACTTGAAACAAGAAACGGATTTTCGCAGCGTAAATATATTTTAAAATGAGCGCTCTGAAACGCATTTGCATAGAACACGATGTGAGAATTGCCGTTCTGCGTCCTATATAAATACGATCTCTTATCCTATAAAAGACATGTCGAAACAAGGGTACAATTGAATCAACGCCTCGTTAAGATACGTATGCGGTGTAAGTATACACGTGTATAGTGTGTATAATACGATGTATTTGGGCCTACATGTATACACAGTATAATTGTGGATCGAGCTTCGTTAAGTGCGTGTTGTTAGTCGGTGGTTTGTAACGGTTAATCCTCGTTCGTCGTCTTTCTTATTGCCTTCATAATCTTTCATCGACGAATTCAAAGAACGAGGCTTAAATGTGCTTTGATTTAAGCGTAATTACAACAATTATAGCAAAAAGGGGATTTCATCGGCCCAATTGTTTCATCCTTTAACGGCAACGAGCGTTGTTATTGATCAAACGCTCGGATGCATCTATAAAGCGCTATTATAGTGCTACATGTACACGTATTGCTATTATTGCTGCTGCTGCTCATCTGACCATCATTCAATCTGTGGAGGAGGATGGGTGGAGGAGGGTAGGGGAGGGTGCTTTGGTTGTTGGAAGGGAAGAAGGGATACATGAACGCAACGGTAATTAACGATGGATCAAATTAACGTTTGGGTGCCGGCTGTATTTTATGCATCGATGTTGTTGCCATCCACTTTTGTGTCCATTGAAATACAAACAAGCGTTGGACTCCCTTCTTGCACGAATACGAAAATTTCGTCGATGATAATTATGTATCCCCCAGACAAACAAAAATCTCAAAAGATGGACGCGTGTTAATTAACTTCCCTTCACTAGCAGATACATCTCAAACAAAAACAAACACAAAAATGTATCTCGTTTTAACGTATTCACTACTTTCGACAGTTGTCAGAAACACGTTACACGAATTTCTCTTCGAAATAGAATTCTGAAATAGCCTACCTCATGTTTAAAAATAGTTTGAATTTACATAACTCTGATAATTCTAATTCTAGTTTCAATTTACATAATTATTACGCCAAGCTCGCGCGTATTTTAAAATATTCGCTTTTTTTACTTTTTACTTTTACTGGAGAGTTACAGTTCTTTGTAAATACAGCCTAATACGCATCTAAAATTAAATCTAAATTATATTTCCTGAAACGATGATCACGAAACGGGAGAAACCGACGCATCTGTGCTAATGCAATTGTACTACGGTATCTCAAATTGTTATTTTTTTTAAAAAAAACACCCCCGTTTATTGTTTAAATTTTAAAGAACAAATGGTCGTCAAGATTGCCTCCTTCTGCCAATTGGCGTTATCAATAGTGCTTTTAAGGACCACGTGAGGACCAATTACTGTTTCATAAACAGGGAAACCGGGGAATTAGAAAAGTCGATCTACCGTGTTAACCTCAGTCAATATAAATTATCTTCGATATTTATTGACATTTCAATTTAAATCCCACTCGATTATTGGAAAGTGCAGCATACTGTACTGCACATGCATGACCCAGTATCGCATCGTCATCGTCATCGTCATCGTACATGTATATAGACTTGTACATCGTACTACAAATGTATATAACGCAATGACTATTGCTAGAGTATTTGCGACAGATCTCCTTTAGGAGAAAGTACACATATGTGTAGAAGGGAGTAATTTTAGGGAATAGTAGTAATAGGACATTGATAGTGGTCAGGACTTTTTCTTCCTTTTCATGCTTAACTTGATTTTTCAACATTACTCCAACAGCTCCCCCGATGGTCTTTCGAAAAAACATTTATTTTCGCTCTACGACTATAGAGATAAAACTCAATTTTACAATTGTCGTTAGCTATGAAATAAAGACGTATACACCGGCGGAACAAAGATGAAACAGACGAGTAAATCATCCTTTAATGAAGTAAAATGCAAAAAAAATGGGTTAAAACGCAAAATAAAAATACATACGCGTACAACCGACAAAAGTATATTCGAAATAACCGCATTTAAACTGTCAGAAGCAGAGAGAGAGGTTACCCTTACATGATGTTGAAAGAGCTCAACAGACGGAGCGTGAAAGGCATTGCATATTATACACGTACACGTAGACCTACTATACACGTGTATAATACAGGAGAGAGAGAGAAAAAAATTAATGTTTTCTAAGTAAAAAAAGGAAATTTCTGATTGCGAAGCCTTAGAGATATGTTCGCAATCGCAAAAAAGTCGAACAAAAACTAATCTTTTAAAACGACTCTGAGGGCATTAAATAATAAAAAAAAACTAAAAAAAAAACGAACCAGCAAATCAAAAGCCAATAATTACAAAAGCAGCAATTTCTTAGTATTAAGGCACTCATAAAAAATGTTATTGGAAATTTATTTGTAAATCTCAGAAAATCTATTCAAAATCCAGATTCTTTTTATGCTTTAACGTTTCCTTATTCAACAAAGCGAAATATTCAATGGCATAATCACACCTCAGAAAACTCCGTCAAATGCATTGACTGCCTAGTGCAGGACATCAGTTATAGCAATCCAGTTCGAATATATTGGGAAAATCAAACCTGTATATTTGGAACTTCTTTTATAATAGAAAATGTTGATGTACATTTAAATTAAACTATTCGACCAATAACCCTAAATTTAAAGTATGAATCACGTTTGCAGCATGCTATAAGACCTTTCGAAATATGGAGGCAAGGAATACTGGACGATCATCGACTGGATCCAATTCGAAACTACGTGTATTTTTAAATATTACACAGACGCATGCCCCTCCTTTACCTCTCTTAAAAGAGATGCATTGATTTGTTTGTGAGCGTAGACATTTCTGGCGCCAAGATCACAAACAACATAGAGAAATTGACCACGTGAAAGAAACATTTTGTTACCGTACAGTGTATGTGTATAGAAAAGAAAGAATAGCGCACAGAGCTATTATCCCTCGTGTAAATCATTGCTAAACGTGTTTATTATATTATTTTCAGGTTGCTTGGATTCATTTAGACCGTTCCACCATCTTGACTGTCCATCATAATGTCATTACGCGCAATCCTAGGATTAGCATTTCGTACAACAACCACCGAGGATGGATTCTGAAGATTCGAGACATCCGGGAAACGGATAAAGGAAGTTACATGTGCCAGATTAACACTGAACCGGTGAAAACCCAAATCGGATATCTCACAGTTGTAGGTAAGTCATTAATTAAGACGAGATTATTCAATCTAAGCCAATAAAAAGAGGAAAAAGTTGTTCAATCGATCGACGCACATCGCAGTGTTTAGTTACGAAACACGTGTGACATGTACACGTATACGCAGCGTTGTTCTATACGTTAGTTAATCGATCGCATGAACAATCGATTTAACATTGTTTGATTTTAAATATATGACGCTCAACCAAACCGTTTAAGTAAAAATAATCCATTTTTTCAATTCCACTTTATCAAATTCCACCATTTTATGCTCAGTGGAAAGTTCTGTTAATGTCAAAATTGTAGATTTCAACCTAATATTTTGAACAACGAAAACCCATTCAATATACATTGATGTTTTCGCCTTTTAAAATAATTTTTAATAAGCGTAAGTGCACTATATATGGAAAATTATCAGTTTTAACTGTCAAATACAATTTACTTTGAAGATTTTTAAAGGTGAGCAAAAACTGCTCAACTGAAATGCCCGTGCACCATGCAAAAAAAACCGGTTTTATTCGCACATTTTTGCTTCAATTACTTATTAAAGAACCTTATTACATTAAAATGCTAAAATCTATAAATGTACCTCGTAGTCAGTTACGTTGAATCCTCGCTTATTGGTTCGACGTAAAGCGTTTGCGCATCCCGTTTAATTATAAAAAAAAAATAATAATAAATAAGCATCTTTTCTGAAGCGAAAAATATGAGAGTGATAGTTTTGCATGGAGGACATCTTTTTCAGTAGGACTTAAACCGAATACATTTATTCATTACGGGCCGGTTGCACCATTGTAGGTCAAATGAAAGGTTAGCTAACCTGAGGTTAACTATAACCACAAGTTAACCTAAGGGTTAATAGGTTTTTTGTTGTACCAAATAAGCAGTTTTAACCTTAGGTGCAGTTAACATGGAGATGGCATGTTGCACTAAGAATTCTTTGAAAATTACATTCTATTACAAACCTAAGGTTAACCCTGACTATTAGCTGAGTTAAGCTTAACTGCTTTCTTACTGTGGTGCAACGCTTTTCCGAGGTTAACCAGAGGTTTTGCCTAACTTTTGTTGATACAACCGGCCCTTAATAACTTTTTTTACCTGAAAAAAAAAACATATTTAGCAGCTCCCGAATGTCCCAACGCCATATATATATACTTAATTCGTGCACTGATCGTTACAATTTAAAAGTCCATCGAAATTGAACAACGTTTGTCATCCTCAGGGAGAAGTATAGTTAAAAGAGATGGAGAATTACATTGTAGACACCATTTTCAATCGATATCATGCATCTTTCCATGACTCGATTCAGCGTTTTCTAATTCGTGGTATTAATCCTGACTGTGCATCGTGCGTGAGAATAGCAGTAAAATTGGCTCATTGAGCACTTGTTCCACCAGAAGTAATTTTAAATAGCCAAACCCAAATGCTGAGGATTAAGAAAAGATTATCCGTAATAAGAACATTGAAACTTAGTGCGAACCACGGGAATGAATACGACAGTATCAGAGAGCAAGGAAACGAGGTTCGGGTGCAAGTCTTAAGGAAATATTCAAAGGATGTTTTTACACGTTTTACTATTCAATTTGAACATTATCGATCACAAATTTCTCACGAAATAAATCGAACGTTTATGGTAACAACAAAATATAGGTAGAAAATATTAGAGACAAATTAGGAATTTGAATGCAATTACTAGTTGTCCTGTGTTGTAACCTGCGGAAGCATAATAATATTTTTGATCAGTTATGTGTATTTTTATGCATACAAAACGTATAAATGAGTAGACGCTAATGTGTTTCGTATAATTGAAATGAAATTAAGATATACTTAAGGATACATCCTTAATTCCTTATATTTGTGAGGAAATAGCCTTTAAGTTTGATATTGGTTTCATTTCAGCTTTTATGAAACTTATAAAGGTTTCCTCATGACCTCATCGATTCATTTTGAATGCATAAAAATGCATAGTGTATGAAAGATACCTTTTCAAAACTTATAAATAAACCTTAAAGAAACCATAAAACGTTCGAACTTGGATTTACTTATTCGTAATCCAACAAACTCCATTAAACGTTTTTTTTCGGCATGCATGTTCGTTGATACATAATATCAGATTAAGTACGACAACGTGACATAATAGTTCTAACACGGCCACCAAACCCAATAAAAAAATCCCTGTACACACACAAAGTGAACAGAAAACATTCAACTGTGTTTTTACCGAATCAAGAAATTCCCTTTACAGCGTGCAATTCTGCTGTTTTTTGCATCAAAACTTTGAGGATTTTTTGTAGAATTTTTAAAGTTATTCTGCAGATGAAACCTACGAATATGCTGAAATGTTACTTCATATGTCCAAAATACAAATAGGCTCAATAGCAGGTTTATTTAACGTTTAACATAAATATCATTCTGAATTACCAGAATTATAATTTAAAAGACTTTAAATAACCCAGCTATGAAAGCTCAGTCCCACTAACTGTCACCAAAACTGCCATTGATATCTACAAGCTCTAGGCCAATTAACAAAATTAATAATTCCACTTCTTAATTGATAAAGATATTAATAACAGTAACTGGATAATTGTACGGCGTGATCCTATTAAGTTATCCTTACTGGATTGAGTTATACAGTGTGCAATTGTTAGTAACGTTTCATTTTATATGTAGCTGGTAGTTACGGTCCTAAGCCTATGTATTTCAATTCACAGTTATACAGTTAACTTTAAGATATCACCATAAACATATTCAGCATACTTTCATGCATAAATTATCAACATAAAACATAAAATAGCATCATAATTTATAAACTATTAAAGGTGCAATTAAGTTAAGTTCACATGAAGTAGTTAGGTTCTATAGTAGGTTCATTTAAGGTATTTTTAAGATTTATTTAATGCATTATGTTGCGCCTAAATTAAGCCTAAAAACCTATGAACATACCTATACTGTGAAATCTATGTTAAACATTAAATTACCTTTTAAACCGTAATACCTTAAGAACATTAATAATGTACGAGAATCCTTAAATCTGATATGTACGCGTTGCATACCAAGAATTTGTATACCAAGAAAACTATAAACGAAAACAAGAAAACTGTTATACTTAGAAACCTTACAGGCATATACATTGATACTGGGACAACACTCTAATCTTACAATCATTTGAAAGCTGTACACTTGTAAGAAACGTATTAAAACTACCTTGACATTGTTTTGCAAGAGTGGGAATCATTTGAGGAAAGGATCATTGTGCAAGAACTCGCAAGACGGAAGAGCAATTAGCCTATTAGAGATGCGTATCAATTCCACTACACTGTATAATGTACAAGTAGTGTGTACACTGTGCACACGTACTGTAGTACTTCACGTATATTCGTTGGGTGGTAATCGATAGTAAAGAGACGTTAAAATTCAAAACATAAGCACTTAGAAAGAACGTTGAAGAGATTTGGCGTAAAATTGAAGGGCGGAGGAGCTATCGGGAAATTGAAAACGTGACAGCTGCAGTTGATCTCAATCTAATTATCGCTAATAATTCATTTCAAACAAACATTCGCTCGGCGAAAAATTACAAATGAATGGCAATGACCAGTGAATCGGAAAAACGTCGGAATATTAAACTAATTAAAGCAATAGAGGCGTGCAGTATAGTAGAAATCAGCATCGTATATACCATTAAGAGCGAAACAACTTTCTATGGTCATGGCAGGTCTCTTCCGAGTTGAAATTAATTGCATCCTTAATACAAAGTGAAGCCCGTGTTATTAAATTAAATATACAGAAATAGAAATGGAAAACTGGAGCGCTTTGCCAAACAGTCGAGTCGGGGCTATAAAATAGGCCTATACACATCCCCCCCCCCTCCCTCCCTGTCCTCTTATACCATTCACGTGTACATGTATATGGCACCATTTCGATGAATTGGGCGGGGGGAGGGGAAGTAAACGATACAACAACAGTGTATGAGGAAAGAAAAAAAAACGAGAATCGTGAAATGCAAATCCATTGCAGACGACGAAAGCAAATCAGCGGAATCGAAATAATTCAAACGGAATCAACGCCAGCTTCAACAAACAGTAATTGAAAAGAACGATCGACATATAGAGAAATAGATACTGCTACATACATATACATGTATAAAAAAAATCCATGAGAGAATGGAGGAAAAACACCGGATTGGACGAGATTCCGAGCTGATAAAAAAAAAACCTGACATTACCATGCAGCGTTGAAGTTATATTCAGCCTTTGTTTCGTGCGATTATCTAAGTGCAATTAAAAAGCAACCAGATGGCTTGATGGTGTGTGCAGACATCGTTGGCAAACATCAGTAGATGGTGATAATTCGTTAAATATAAAAAAACACTCCACGATAGTAATGAAATTTTGTCAAAGACATGACGAAAACCATATTTTCATCATGGTGCCCATAGAACGTTTTTATGTAACTTCGTGGATATATGCTGTAGCTTGCTTCGACGATATGTAATATACATGTATAGCAGCTTTAATATAGATGACGAATGGGTGTGGCTACATATTTTCCGTTTTATAATTCATATTTACTAGTCTTTTCATAGGTTTAGGTCGACACGTGTCGACACTCGAGAAGGTTTTAAAACCAGCGTAGATAACTGTATAACGTACATGTAAGATGTACGTGGTTTTTTAATAAGTACAGCGAGAGGGCAGTACGTGTACGGGTCTACCCTTATACGTGTACATGTACATCTATATAGGATCGATTATCTATAGTCAGTGCAGTATATAGGCTACGATGTAGTAGTAGTATAGTGCAGTAGCTGTCCTCCCAGGAGGCGCAAGAGGGGGGAGGGGGGATAGGAGGATAGACAAAGTCAAGCCACCTTAACAGCGCCACTCAACTGCCAAAAGTGTATTTCCAGCAAAGGTTCAACTTTCCCAAACCTCACTATGAAGCGTGTCAAAATGATTTTCAAGCTTACTAATTCGATTATAGTCAGTACGTGAGCGAGACAAGTTGAATATAAACCGTTGAACTGGAAGCAAACTTCGAACTGAAATGTCAAATTCTTATTGGCTTATGTTAAATATTGACAAAGTATACTTTGGGGATTTGCGTAAGGGAAGAGAAACGCGAAAAAGAAAGGGGTTTTGTGGAGGAAAAGACACTTTCAACCTAAATTAGCGAGTGAAAGGCGTAGCTAGCTGCAGTTATGCACAATTTACACGTACATTGTGCATGCACTTGCACAAGTGCCCACGAAAATACACACGTAACTACTAAGAACGTCATTCGCTGAATTAATTCGGTAATATTAGGCACAACGCTAAAACTACGACTATCGCATGTATCCAAATATTTAAGTTGCTTTAAAAAAATATCGCTTACAATAGGTAATATCATATGACTCGCTTCTGAAATGAAGAAAATAATAATTGTTATTATAAGGGAAAAAAATCATTGACTGCTTGTTTTAAGCTCACAGATATTCTCTATATATTTTAAGATGTTTCGCTGTAAAGATTTGTTTCTTGTTTGAAGTAAGCAGTGAGTCTCAACAAGATAATCCCAAGATAACATTGAAATTTTATTTTCCGCTTTATAACTAAAAATAAGTTTAAATAGTGACTTAAATGAGAAAATATGATTGAAAAAACTCGCGAAACGAATTTTTACAGTGCTGCTAAGGCATGCATCAGCCGTCAGACTGGGTTCAATTAAATCCTGAGAAACTAATCGTCGATTGGTCAGTTTGCATTCTCATTTAAGGCTTTTTCACAAAGGCCTTTTCCTATAAAATTCTTCGAAGTCACGTAATCAATTGTCATTACGTTACGTACGAGTATATTCAACATACGTGTTATATTAATATAGTGATTTGCACGCTGTTTCTGGTTAGTTAAATAACGCTCTGTGTTACTTTAAATCCTTGTAAACTGATTGAAATGTGCAATATATATATATATATATATGATTGTTTAAATGAAAGGAAAAAAAGTTGGCGTTTAAGCGAAGACATTTAAGGCTTTCATTTGCATTAATTTGCATAATTGAATTAGTCGCGTCTGCTAACGTAAACTATTCCGTTTTCTCTTTCACCGCTTATCTGCAGGTTTTTATTTAGATTAATTAATGTAAAAATGATATCGAAAGAAGATTTCTTACGTATGACTAAACCTTAATTTCAGGAATGGTTATGTACACAATTTTTGGACAAAAAAATATGCATGCATAAAGCATAATTATCTCGAATGAGGAAGCGTTGGTGGAAAGGAAGGAAGGAAGAAAGACAAACAAAACTCAAGACGAACTTTCAAATTTTTGTTTCGTTTAATCGATCGAGGAATTAAAAAGAACCAAAGTTGCCGATAGATTAAGAATAACATTTTTGAGATATTGAATTTCCAAAGGAGTCTTAATCAAGTATTCGGTGTCTTTATTTCCCTCTCCCCCACTCCCATCCTCCATATAATAAAAAATAACCCAGTTCAATTCTAATAATTATTCATGGGGGGAAACAAATATCAATTATAACAAGTATTTAAAGAAATATTTTTTTTTGCATGGTGCGCATCCCTTTCGGATTAAGCTTTTATTTCATCTTCTGGCAAATCAACTAAACGTAGGCTGCAGTGTACTACGTGCTAACGTAGGCCTACTATAATTTGTATAATTTGTCGTTTTTTAAGGTCCTTCCTCGACGACATTAAGTCTTTCATAGAGAATCGATTTAAACTTGTACTGTTTGTATTATTCTCGCTAGTAACATAAGGTTTTAAAAAAGATTAAAACATTTAGCTCACTTTTAAAGTGCATTAAAACCAATGCGTGTACATGTTTTAGGTTTATTTTAACTTTAAAAAAACATTCTCACCTCGGGAATCTAAAATTCCCTTTATAATATTCCGTTTCCAAGACTGGATAATGAACCTCTTTAAGTTGATAAGCCAGGAAAAGGAGTTTCAGATTTTTATCGTGCACTGCAGTGTAGTATATATAGGAGAACCAAAATGGCAAAGAGCACGCAGACGGCCTATTCAACGATGCGTGTCCATTCCTCGACTCTCATGGCATCAGAGCCGCTTCCGGTAAAAAGAAAGCGATGTCTTAGGTTGGACGCTAGCGTCGTTTTAAGAATTTATTACGATATTTGTCCTTAGAAAATCCGGA
>JAQIXS010001963.1:0-25532 GCA_034700785.1 Rossiulus vilnensis | reverse complement strand
TCCCTACAAATTGACACTACAATCACCTCTGTAGGTTCTTTGAATAAATTAATATGATTTTTCAAAGTTGTAAAGTAATTTTTGAAACACCCTGACAGTATGACAGTATGAAATTATCACTGTGCATACTGATGTCAGTAATATAAAAATCACTGTATAAAGTGATAGAATTATAGCCTATGCTAATCGTTTCACCAGGAATTGCTAAAGCAGTGGAACTTGTTAAAACAATGACCTAAACGTCATTATATGTACAAATTGAGCTGATTTTACTTAATTACTAAATCGCTATTGTAACTGCTTTAACGGGTTTTTTTAAATCTTAATATTTTCAAAATTTGATTGACGTCTATTTTTATGCTGGAACATGGCGATAATAAATATAAATACGAATGACATTTGATTAATTTATAGATTTCCGAAATTTTAAACGTGAGGATAAAGTGAATTGAGTAATTAAACCTATCTAGGCCTATATTAAAAAAAAAAAAAAAACGCAAATGAAAAATGAAAAATGAATGGAAAATGACACGCGATATGAGTAAAAGCATTAAAATTCGCTTGAAATTGAATCTTTTATTAACAAATGCGAATATTATGCGCGCATAATTGTTTATTTATCTTAAACCGTAGCGATGATTTCGATATTTGCTTACTTTTAAACGAAATTTCGATGCATGCAGTTATAAAATGCTTTTAGCCAAATCATGTTCGTATTTAAGCTTAGGCTCATATGCATGTTCTCTATATAGACTATATTATTCGTAGAATTCGTAGAAATCTAGCTAATAACTCGGTGCGCTATCTTATGAGGAATACGTAAAGTGCCCTTACATATAAATACGCCCATTATTTCTTTTTCTATTGAATTTTCTTCTTCTTCTTGTGAATTTTGTCTTTTTCCTCCATCGTTATCTCGGCTAGATTGTGCTGTGAAGCGCAACGAATGCTTTGGTCGATTTCTCATTTGTGTTGTTCTCATCTTACTGGACATCGGCTTACGTAATGGTCAGAAGTAAGCGTTGTTCGAAGCATAGCGATGGTCATCGGGCTCTGGGGAATTAAATGCAGTGGTCAGATGGATGGGATGGGGGGGGGAGGGAGAAAGAAACTCGAGCGATGGACGTCGTTACTCGACCAATAAAAGATGTTGTCTTGTCAAACATTTTACGACCTGTTTTCTGCAACTTTCTTCCCTTGGTCATTTTTTCCTCTCCTGTTTTCCATGATCACGTGTCATGCACTTCTCCAGTTTTTATTGGCCGGTAGCAATTAGAAATAACGAGAAAGTCGATCATTTTTAAAGACGGTTATGCCTTGAATTTTATATCCCAAATCTCCATATTTTCATGTCAAACGTGCAAAATGACGCCAGAGGCAGTTTTCAGTGAGGTTGAAATTGACTGCTGGAGCTGCACTGAAAGAACCGACATTTAAATTGCTTATAAATTATTTACGTTTATTTTACTGATAAAAACGCAGTTGCCCAGAAATAGCCTTGCAAAAGAATAATTGATTGTTATTAATAAATATTCCCATTACATCGTTGTATGTTCGAATGTGTGTTTCCTCCTGAATTTATTTTGAAAATGTCAGGGAAGTTTTACTTGGGTTGGTCAGGAATAGTCAGGAAATAATTCCGTAATTTTGAACACGAACCCTGCTCCATCAGGTCTACATCTCGTCGTAGTCCTTAGTCCTCTAAACGTAATTTATGAAATTAGGTAAGCAGGCTATAAAATGTTTTTCTTGTTATGCTAACAATTATGTACTTCAAACCTATTAACAATAACAAATATACTCCTTAATTGGCCATTAAAACCACTTGAGACCATGAAGTCCTGTTACAACACCGAACAGTTCGAACAGAATGGAGGGCAAAAATTCAACGGACACTCAAATTTAAGTAAATACGTTTTTTTTTCTTCTAAACAATCCAGTGCTCGGGTGCTAATTTGATGACCTCGAGGCTTTCCAATGACCGAAATTTCTGTGAAATAATTCGTAACGTTTAATTACGTTATGAATTATTTGGTAATTAATCCAACTTCTAACTTGAGAATAACGAACGAAGGCCAGTTTCATCAAAGTCGGTGAGCCAAAATGGGGAAAAAGCTATTTCAGCAAATCCTTGGAAACCAAAATAAGCGCACTTGATCACTAGACAAGTTGATAACAAGGGGGGCTGGTACTGGAAAATGATCCGTTCTGAATCCTGTTGGCACTGGCCATATGTTCTCCTTCTTCATTGAGCTAATGACACAAGTGTGAGAATTACGTGTTTAACTGCAACAGGATGTCAGCTTGTTTACATTTTTTTTAAACAGATCTTGCGATGATAATAAAACAGATATTTCATAATAATTGAAGTGCGAACTGTTTTTACGGACTAGGTCAGGACGTCGGCGGTTAATTAAAGTCGATGAAGTCATTTCACAGAAATTTCGGTCATTGCAAAGCCTCGAGGTCATCTAATTAACATCCCAGCACTGGATTGCTTAGAAAAATACCAAACGTTATTTACTTAAATTTGAGTGTGCGTTTTATTTTTTGCCCTCCATTCTGATAATGCTTATGTATGCTTAAAACTAATTGTAAAAATAGACATGTTCTCAAATTGATAATTTTTTGTGCTTTAAAACGCCTTAAACTTTGAAACACTAATGGCTAAAAGTAATTAAAGCAATTGGCATTGTTTAAAAATTGCCAAATTTTACATTGATTTGATACACTCGTTTCAAATGTTTTCGTTTTTTTCTGGCATTTTAATAACATAAGCATGAAAATTACTCGGCTTTTGTCTTCGTTTATACAGGCATTATCATCCAATTAACAGATATCGATTATCCGCAGTTAATTTATATCTGTACGCCAAATTCATGTTCAATGCGGTAATAACGAAGCATGTTAAGTGTAACGAAATAATGGCTCGAATAAATTTGATATTTATAAGCAAAATGAACGAACAAAAACCGAAAAAGCAGAAATGCAGTAATTTGTGAACTGCATTAAAACTGAAGGCAAGATGATTTATCGCCTTTTGCCAGACACATTCATTGGATAAAACAAAATATTTCCCTGTTTTTACCAGTGTTTTTTCTGTTCGTTCATTTTTATCCATCGTGTTTTATCATGTGAGACGAGTTTCATAAATAAAAAAGCTCGCAAACTGCATCTGCAAACTCGGTTGTATAACATTGCTTTTACCGAATCTAAAATTTCGCCCAAATTCGTATGAAAACAGTCGTTTTTATTGCTCAGCTGGAAGCTGGCAGACGTTTTTCTTCTGTCATCTAATCTGAGCCCTTGTGACGCCATGACAGTAATTTGGGAGTCCAGAAACAAGCTTTGATTTCAAATGGGCTGAAATGGCAGACGGATCTCAAGGCACCACTCATTGCTTTTCTGTACTTAAACACCAAATAAAAGAAAATTCGGGCTGATATTTACTGCAATGCAGCAGTAGTTTGAATAGCTAAGACGATCGTAAAAGCCGATATGTTGCCAATAATACACTGGCTGTTTTAAAGAAACCGAATTTAAACTTTTTTTAAAAAAAATTCAAAATACATGTAACATGAAATGGAAGCTTATTTTTGTAGTCTTCACCAATTTTCAATAATAAGACGATGATATTACTTGAATCAGGGTTCCGGCACCCTGGGAAAGTCAAGGGAAATTTTGAAGTATTTTCAACAAGTCAGGGGACTTCTTAACTTGAATCAAAATTTCAATACAGTAGGATTTCATATACAGTGGGATCTCGGATTAACCTATACATGTATTAAGAAATATCGGATAAACGCTCGGATTAACCGATGTCTCGAGAAGATAAACACTGATACGTGTCACAACAAGAAGGGGAGGAGCAGATTGAAGGGAAAACGACAATTTTTACCTGGGAAAGTTAGATTTTATTTGACTAAAGCTGTGGAAACCCCGTTGAATCTATCGGAAATGACGTTGGTTGAGCAGTTTTAATGTTGGTAAAATAGGATACTTTATTTGTTCGCGTATAAGCCGCACTTTTTTCACAAAATTTCAGCATCTTATACGCGCACTTTTAAATGGTCTTAAGGGCAATTTTAATCGGCTTTAAAAAATCCAAATTGATATCGATAATAAACTAATTAGAAAAGCTTATACGCGCAGGAGGCTCATATGCTAGCATTATACGGTATGTGAAATGCAATTTTCATTTATTAAAACAGATTATCGCAATAAGTTAGCAGAGTAGGCCTTGTTTACGGATCGACCTAATTGCTGCGATTTTTTTTTTGCATCTAATGATGAATTAGACGAGAGAAAAATTGTTGTTGGCGTGTTTTGAAAAATCATCAACAGTAAAGCCATAGCTGTTGTTGCCTTTTCTGCGAAAAAAAACCGACTGTTGCCAACCTGACTATCTGCTAACGAAAACTAATCACACGTGGGATCTGGACAAAGATGCCCTTAAGATAGGCAGGTTTTCTGGAGACGACCCATACGTGTAGGTGTTATTTTCTGATACATCACTTTAATCTCTCTTAGTTTTCGCTAATCATTGATGACAAGGATTGATAGTGGAATCGGCCTACGATTACATCTTTTCGATGCTGTAACTGCAAATTTCCAAAATGTTCAATAGTAAGATTGTCAAAATTTGGATGAAAAAAGTTTCCTAGTAGAAATATAATTGAGCGGATTGCAGGCTTTCTTGGACATGAAGAGCTAGTCCACCCTCCTGAAAGTCAATCCATTGATTATGTCTTCAAAAACCAAATAAAATGTAACTTTGATGTTCATTCGCGAGCTGGTGCTTGAGATATATTTTTGCCAATTCCTCTATTTCATTAGTTTGCCTGTCTATTTAGTGCAGTTCAGCTTAATCAATGAACTGATCCTCTTGAAACAAACTATAGCTTCGTGTCCTTGCCTTTGAAATGCAATCAAATTGGTCGATCTGACCGTGCAAATTGAAGTGGCCTTTGGCGTTGTTTTGTTTGTTGGACCGTGAGCTGGCTTATAATCGATTCTCTGTCATGGTTGCTTATCGACCAACTTCAATTTTGGATACTTAACCAAATTAGCAAGCTAAGCGACCCTTTTTATGGTAATCAGGAAGCGAGGCCTGTAGATGTTTCCATTCACCTGTGGAAGTTTTGAGTCCATAGTTTCAAAACTGTTCTTCCTCTGTTGCTGTCCAATGCACGGAAGATGTCCAATCTTTAAAATTTTAACCCTATCTCTGGCGCCCGTCGATTCCCCGCAAGCAATTAGGCACTAACTGCGCTGTAATTAGGTTAACGTCGAGTTAATGAAGGAAAATAACTCGCGAAATGGCGAATGGTAACACAAGTGCCTAGGGAACGAATCACTTTGGCCTTTCGAGCGAGAAAATAGCGAAAAGTTGGTAGCATTGCATCTGGTGAGAAAGATGCGAGTTGGGCTTCGGGATTTGCTTCTATCTTGCTCAATTTTGTCAACTTGTTTTAAAAATGCAGTTACACGTAGTTACTTTAAAGCATTTCCAATCAACTTGAGATAGCATTACGTAGCCATGCAAGAAGTTTGATTTATCCCTAATTGAGCGTTATTTCTCTGAATTTTAATTACAGACATTGAAATAACTAAATTTGAAAATCACACGCATCAAATTCAGCCTGAGCAAATTTCGATGGCTGTCTAACAACGAGCTCTCCTTGTTGCTATAGATAGTCCAATGGCGTCCAATGTAGGAAGGTTTTACGATATTTAGAGCAATCATGAGAATGGAACGTTAACATGCAGTTTCTGGAAGGAATATGCATTATGTATGCCTCATTCCTGTTCGGAGGTTGCAGTGACTGGTAATGAATAATGGACTTTCAATATTGGATGCGGATTGCTTCAAAGTGAACGTCGAAAGCACAGAGTGACCAATGGTCCTACATCCGAGAACGGACTTGATCGATCAGTTCGTAAATCTTAAACTGGGTCATCATCAACAAATTTGACGTCGAGAAGCTGCCGATTCATATTTTAGAAAGAAGGAAACCAAAATCATTTTACGAAACAAATACGTGCCCAGTATATTTACCGGAAGCGTATCTTATATTTATCTACTTGAAAATATATTTTTTCAGTTATTGTTTTGATAGCAAAGGTTTAAAACACTGAAAATCAAAAGATGTTGCTTAATGCTGAGCCGCAAGGTTGCAAATAAATATTATAATTGTTTAATTTATACAGCTTTGGTTGATAATTTCACAATGGCCCATTTATTTATAAAAAAACATTGAAGAAATTTTTTAAAAAAACGTACGTGACCTCCTAAACGGGACTTTCCTGCATGGTTGTTTGAAAGTTTAAAAGCGCCATGTGCTAAAATCGTTAATTAAATTTGTAATCCTCAAAAAAAAAAAAAAAAAAACAACAACAACAACAACACACACACACACGTTATAACATGATTACTAAATCATGGGCACGATGTCTCACGTTTCGTTTTGTTAATTCCAGAATGGATGCAGGTACTCTTGATTTAATTATTCAAGGATTTCATGATGAAGTTCAAACTGTTTTCAGAATAATCAGCAAATCGAATCAGACAAATGTTGCCAAAATATCAACTCACAAATTCACCAAATAGGATAAAAAAACAGGCGTTTTGTGACGCCAAATTCAAACTTTGTTTTTAATTTGCTGGTTTAAAAAAATGAATGAAATGGGCGGATGAATACATTTCTAAAACGACAGCAGCTGCAAGCTGGAAGAAAATCAATTCTGCATGTGCACATAGAAGCCTTCTCTTCAAGTATAGCTACACGTACATTATATCGAAATCCTGACATAACGAAGCGAACAGGTGACTATGCATGATCGAGTGACGAAATCTGGACAGGTTTGCTTACCATTAAATTGTTTTCCTTGATAAATAGGCGATCGTTGGGATTGAAGAGCGAATTGATCGGGGTCGTTTCGAGCAACTGACCTCCTCCGCCCTCGTCGATCGTCCATCACGAAGTCGATGGCGATTTGCCTGCCTCCAAATATACATGTACATATCCGTACGGCGATTTCGCTGACAAACAACAAACTGAAGAAATTGATGGCCGTCGCTTTTTCGCCGTAGTGCTTGTGCACCGCACATTTTCTGTTTCTGAGATTTACGAGCGGCGCAAAATTATTGGACGTGAAATGCCCTAAATGGATTTCCATTCGTGCGAATCAAGAAAAAGGGAAAAGGGGATCCGTGGTTATCCACTTCCATCCGAGTTTAAAACTAAGGAAAACACGGATGAGTTAGTTTTACCAGCCGTCGAGACGTCGTCGTGAAAACAAAATTAAACTTTACCTTGAAGAGAAAAAAGTGTAACGTCAACGAAAGTACTCCAGTAGTCGTTGAATTGAAACCCTGAAAAACTGTTCCAATTTTTAAAAGAACACTTCTTTTATCACTGAAGAACACTGGCGCGTGCCCACGTGCCGACGTTCTCCTCTGAAAAAAAGTTTTATGTTCGAAACTATAGAATAAACTGGGAATTCAAATGGACCAATAGAAAGCAAGAGCTAGTTTTGCAATTGATCTTTCCTGTCCCATAAAATCATTTGCTATCCATTGGGCATGGCGTGGCTTTCTCTAAGCTGGAACGCATAATCGATAAGCTGATTATCTCTGATTGGTTTTGGCTCAGTGTATTCTAGTTTGGAACACATACATGTAGATTTGGTATTTGTGTAAGGGTTGCTTGTGAATTTCATTTAATCGTGAGATTTCAGAAATTGGGATAAGAGGCGTGTTCGGAATAAAAGGACCAATGTCTCTGTAGTAACTTAAAAACACAAAAAAATGATGAATAGTTTTTGTATGAAAATTTGAAACGAGAAACGTGTTGAAACTGTAGATCATAACCCAATTTCATAATAATGTAATTCTACGTTTACATACAGGCTACTGGTCCTTAGTCATGAATTGAAATTACATATCATTTATAGTCCGAGAAGGGTAAATTTGTTATTATTTGGATCAATTAACGGTCACTTAGTAGTGTTCATGAAGATGTTTAGCTAATAACTGCTTAAAACTAATTTTAAATGTAAAATTGTTCTTAAAGTAAGCATCTCGTTTGAAATGTTTAAGTTAATGTATCTTTTCGATAGTAGATTTTTGTGTTCAGCCTCGTTAGCCCACTTATTTGTAGGCCTACCGAATGAAAACGCAAAATGCTACAGAGGCAATTGTTTTTACTCGCTCGGGAACGTGATATTTGATTTTATTAGCTGAAACGAGCTAGACATTTGAACAGTTGTTTCTGTGTGTCCTCTTCTGAGTGCCTGACACGCTTATGTCGTAATGTGGTTACGTTAACGTAAACGCTTTTAATGAACTCAATTGTTTTTCTCTCTCTTATTAAAAATCTTCACTAATAGCTTACTTGTGTATTGCGCCCCTGTTAAAACTACTAATTTGCAAGCGTTAAAGTGCATATTACACTCCATGGATGTTGACATGTTTAACATTTAGTCTATAGTGGTGTTGCTGTAAACGCATTTGCGAGTACAGGGTGTCTGATGGCCATCAAAGTCACTGATTCGGATTTAGGTCACCACTAAATTAGCATTTGGGTTATTTGTTTTTGTGACTTGGGTTTAATCAGTCGACACATTAGCGAAATAGTGAAAGTGCTTAACGAAATCATATAAACACCTCTCTTACTTGGAGTTTGCAGGTCGTTAAAGTCCTTTTAACGGTTCCTAAATGAAATTCTACGCAATAAACGCCTCCAATAGTCATTAAATAAGCATTAGATGTCGTGAAATGATCGAGCCAGTAAAGAAAAATGCTGAAAAGGTTTTAGAGAACAATTTAATGCCCTGTGTACAAATCAGTACTAGTTTGAATCAAGCTCTTGAAATCATCACTGATTTATCATTATCTATATTTAATGATACCCTATAAAGATTAAGTCATCAAAGCTGTTTTTCATTCTTTGTTTAGTGGAAGGAAGGGGGGGGGATGAATTGAGAGCGGAATCTTTAGACCAGTCTGCTTCATACTAACATGTATTTTGAATTTCGAAAATAAGCCAGGGCCTATGTTTTCAAAAGCTAATTTATGAAGTAAAGTTTTGAGTGGAAAGTTCAGTATAGACATAATCTCGTAATAAACTCGATGCTTTCAGAGAAAATGATGCCTGTCTGAGGGTCTCTCGTCAAAAGACGTCCACCAAAATCATAACTTGAAGACCTCTGCACCAGCTCCCTTTAGTCCATTTTATCCGAATTGGGACAACGCTCACCCTCTGTTCCTGTAGCACGAATCATCCAAATAGACACAGGTAGTTCAAATTCGAATCAGGAACTGCTAAGCTCTCACTAAAGACACCTTTTTTGAACGGTCCCTAACAAAATATAGAAACCGTGTCCAGATCTTCGAGTGTATGTGTCATCCATCGACGTTCTGCAATAATGTAAAAGAAAACTTGGAGGGTATCATCATGGCTTTGTGGCTTTCTACACGCAGTTAGTGTATGGGTATTTGGGAGCACTTAGAGATATGAAATGAGCCCATTAGTATTGTTCCCTATCATTTCGGTCCCAGATTCTTAGCCTATAAGCCTTTCTCATTTTCTACAATAAGTCGCAACAGATGGAATGGGAAGATAATAAATGGCTGCTTATCGAAGTGAGGCGCGGAGTAATATTCACGCCTAAGAAGATCTTTGAAATTATCTTCGCAGAGTCAGGGATTATTTCCGAAGCCCTCAAATCGATACGTTTTGTCAACGTTAACGAAACCAACCCAGTACAGGGTGTGCTAAAATGTCTACTTGCAACGAAACAAAATACACTGGAGATCGATTTTCCAATTTTATTTAAATTTAATTATTAACCAATTGCTATTTACCATTATTTTATCATCATTAAAGCCAATTACTGTTTTGTGGTGAAATCTATTGGTAATGCGGTTTAATATACAAGCATACATTATTTTATATTTAAAGTAGTTAAAACAGAAGTGGTGTAAGTCACCCTTTTTCTTTAATTGAAATATAACAATTTTGTTAAATATGCTAACATGGATTTATGCATTAAATACCACTGGAATTGCCTTCTTTTTGCTAGTATACCTCACCAATTTTCCCTAAATTAGAGCTTCTTTCCTTGCCGGTGCATTGCCCTTTATCTTTTAAACATGTATCATTTAGGCTTTTAAGTCCTTTAGTGCCCTCCTTACTGAATATAATCTTCACCCGTGGCTCAATTTGCTCTTTCCATTTCTATAAGTTGAAATTTGAATTAAGGGCCAGCAATTCGTCACGATGACAATTTCAATTTCGTTTCTGGTAGCCAGTAAAAGAGCTCAATGAACCAATTGCCGTGATCCTAAAATTCAACTTTTATCCATATTTAATTAGGAATTGAAGATTTTCTTCTTGCAATGGCTCTGCATTTGACAGCTGCCTTTGTCCTCCTTCTTTTCCTCTTTTTTTCCCCCTCTGAAATTCAGGCCTCTCTATTTCACATAATTTTCTTGGATTTAAATGAGAATGGGGCCATCGCAAGGCTCTCTAATTGGATATTGATTTTTAATTGTTTTTCCCTCTCTTTCGCTTTAGAGGTTTGTCGGCATTTGTTTTTGTTGTTCGCCAATGACGTCGATTAATTAGCCTGCCAGTCGGGACCAATTCTGGAAGACAGGACTTCTGTTTTTGGCTTTTCTTAATGACGAACACTAGCTTTGATTGTTTGATTTCCCAAAAAAACATACTGTAGATGAAGACAGCATGCAGGCAGTCAGGAATGGTACAGCTGTTGCATTTGGACTGGCACTTATAACAAGCAGACAGTCAGGGGCTTGATATTTGGACTGGCACTTACCGAAATCTTTAAAAGAGGTTCTTGTGTCTCCCCAATTATTTCCGCAGTCCAAATCAGATCTCAGTCTCTATCTGACCCAGAGCACAAGCTCAAACTCTTAATTAATAATTTGAGCTCCAAGCCCCCGAACTCATGTCTGCCTCTTCTTCCTTTTAATTATTGACAGCAACTGAAATGCGTTGGCATTGGCACGAGTGGGTACGAATTCTGACGTTTATTGATCATCCGAATGTTTTAATACCACGCTTGTGTGGACATGCAATATCAGGGAGTCATCTGTGTTTGGTCGAAGTTCCAATTAGTAATGCAAACACAAAACTGTGCCAAAATTACGAGCTTTTTTAGAAGGTTGCGTGTTTAATTTTCAACGAATTGCTCCAGAAAAATACCCAATGCATAAAATGGCTGATCGATTATTCACAAGACTGGCAAATCACCATTGATCAGATGTTGCCAAAAAAAATCTCGTATATTGCTGATTACATCCAAACAGGTTGGCGAACTATTACGAAAACAATTTGAAATAAACAGCTTATTATAGAATTAGGAGCAACTTGAAATGTTAAAACGCCCCCATCAGCCAGCTATTTTCTGAAAAACAAAACAAAAACAACAGCCGCTCGCAGCTAGCACTCATGATTGCAGCAAATCAAAGCCCATGGTAATGATTTTATGTACGGTTTCGCCCTGTTGGGATGGAGGGCGGGCTCATGGGGGAAGATGCTTTATTATTTTTGTTTTAAAGTGGGATTTCAACGCACTCTCTTCGTAATTGATCCTATTCGTTGCACCCTTTTAAACAAAAGGCCGTTTCAATAGAGGGGAATCCGGGACGCGATCCTGTTTTCAACAATATAATAAACAGACACTGCAATAATCATTAAGCTCCCAAAACATTTTCGGTGCCATAAAGGATTTGTTGTCGGTGTAACGCCGTCATAAAACTGGCCGTTTACAACCTGGGTTTTCAGTTTTATGGATTTTTTAAGCATGCACAGTACATCTGAAGGGGTTATCCAAATGAAGTAGAAATACCGATGCTGTCGTCTCCAGATGGCACCTTAGCTTAGCAATTCATCTACACTGAATACTGTATTGTATTTAAAGTGTGCTTCATTGTAAATGCCGAATAAGAATTAGAAAACGAAATGTTTGATAGTTTCTGTTGTATCCCATGCGTGAAAGCTGTGCACGAAGGCGCGTGCGCACAAAGCACATTCAATCAAATAATAAAAAGCTCCCCTGAAATGCATACTAAACAAATTTTCAACTTAACTATTGAATATTAAATAAATAGGGAAGAGTAAATAAAATATGCGAGTACAAGCGAATGTGTAAGAAGACATATAGCCCTTTTGTTTGTTTGCTAGACAAGATTATGCATGAAAATGTTATCGGAATTTTAAAGAAGACACGCGGTAATACACAATGGGACAATCTTCGGATTTAAAACTGCTGCCAATGAAATTTCTTTCGTTATTTCTGGAAGCCAAAGGATGAAGCCGGTGAAATTGGAGACCTTTTTTTTTACCCCCAGCCCCGGTTTATCTACCTCAGTGTCAAATATTCATCTCGATGGCTGATGTCATTTGCATTTGAAATTGTCGAATAGCTTGTCAGGGGCCTTTCTCCAGGGGATAAACTGTCAGCCGAGGATCTCTTTTTTCGTAGTTTCACATTTTGTAGTTTGCTCTACGCGCGCTAACAAAATGTGCATTAACATTTTTTCCTCTTTCGTTTTCTTGATAAAAGTGGGGGGGAGGCGGGCAAGATTATCAAGCTGAAGCGCTGCCATAGCCAAATTTTCCACAGACAGCAGGGATGCTGACAAAAGACCTCGGTGGTGGGTGTTATTGAAGAGTGGTTGGATGTTGCTTTTTTTATCGAAGAAGGAAGGAAAGGAGGAAAAAGACAGCGTTTTAAAAGAAAGGGTTCAACTCTTTTCTCGAAAATCTTAAGCTTCAGCCATCGCTTTTTCATGCTTTCCTGGAGAATTTCGACGTTTGTTCCCTCAGATAGCGAGGGCTGTCATTTTTCTGCCTGTTTTTCTCTTCCCTGGGTCCATTATGTGCATTTTCCATGGACGTTTTTCCCCTTCTTTGGCTCCAATCTTATCACTCACTGAGCGCCGTTATTGGATGCGTTGCAAGAGTGCACTCAGTGTGCATTATTGCAATATGCTCGGAGTTTTCAAAGTCAATTTTTTTTTTGCTTCTTACCGGGAAGACACACGCCTCATTTCAGACACGAACGATTTCTGTTGCCGTCTACCAAATCATGTTAAGTGCTCATAACTGCCCCCAGTCGCTTGTATAGGCCGCAGTCCTCACCAGATTGCGGTAATTATTTAACTCTTTTCTATTGTGTTTCTCGGTTCCTGGAAAATTGTGCATACGTGTGAATTGCTTCCTGAGTTTCTCTGATTCGATGCTTTGTTTTTTTTCTCATTTCAGTAAATCACTTCTGAACCCTCTTCGGCTGCTTCCTTGTCAAATCCCTTATCCTCTAACGTTAATTCAGTAAAGACTGTAATAATTACCAATAATGTTTTGTTTTGCCTGAACAGGTCCACGGTTAGACTTGGCTCATCCGGAAGTCGGCTATCATGGACTGGTGAAGGAAAACGAGAGGATCGTCGAAGTCAGGCCGAAAATCCGAGTCAGTGGAGGTAAGCAATTTTTGAATTTTTTTATGAGCACAGCTTAATATCAATGCTTAGCAATTATGCCAATATCATTGTCTCTGCTGGTTGTTTTTGGGAAAGAACGAAAGATTGTTTTTTTTTTCTATTTCGGTTTCTCGCGAGACCTGCCACGTGACTTGCTGCACGCGCCGCGTATGGAATTCCTAGAATCGGACATTCTAGAATACTATGTCGATAAAAGCTTCCTTTTTTCTGGATTCAGTAGTTTTTTTACGTGAAATAACTTAACGAGTTTGTCTTACATGCATATAGCTTCATGTCCAGCTTTTTTTTAGCGAATTTTCTGAAAATAAGCGTAGTTTAAGGTTGAACTGAATTTGCCCGAAATGCGGAATGAAAGATGCAATTCCCCGAAGTAAACACCGACTATTCTGCGTACCAGGAAGTCTTTGGAACTGTACGAGAAATACAGTCCTAGTAACGGGTTTCGATTTTTCGTATTTTATAATTTTCCGATCGAATTTCTATAATCATTATTTTCTTGAAAATCCCAAACTACAATTACAATGTTTATTCGAAAATAGTCTCTCTCTCTCTCTCTCCCCATCCCTCACCCGATCCCCCATTTTTGTAACATTTATGACCAATATCTGGAGAACATATCACTTTAATGCATCAAAACAAGTTACGTTAATGCTGTACGTTATCTTCCCATAACAATTTTGCTTTGTACCTGATTTTAAGACGCACCCCAATTTTATCGTAGATGATGCATCATAGGGAGTAGAAACGATATTTCATTCAGATCCAAAACTATGCATTGCGACGCTCGTGCTTTTAGCCAGCATTTCACTTTGTTGTGGCCTAGATGTGGACGAGACGTAGGTTTCAGGACACAACCACACAGGAGGAGGATATCGATTTGAATTATTTCTGAGCAATATTGCGGCTGTTAATCCGCCGGCTTTGTTGCCCATGGCGCCGTTTAAAACTAGGGATTTACATTTCAATTGAGTTGCATGCATGCCACTCCTGGACGGTGGACTCCTTTATCGGCCTTCTCCCACGTGTTCATCATAATTGGCTGAAATCATCTTCCGCACTCATTTGTTGCTCCCATGTTATAATCTGGGCATAATCCCGGCATTCAATTAAGAACTCCGTTAGTACTATCATCCCTGCTTCGTAAAATAAACCCTCGCGATGGATAGTTAAGCTGCTAGTCACTTTTGCAAGGGTTGCTTTGGGGAGAAAATCTTTATCTCCCGTGGCCCACCTTGCAGATTGGCGGACTCCTGACGCCCATCTCCACGCTTTTTAATTAATGTTTTCCGTTTATGGAAAGCCTCGTCTGTCTAATCCGTTAATGTTATTAGTTTCCTTCGAACATGCACCGTACAAGTTGTAAATTTAATGAACCTCCTGCAGGCAATTTTTTTCTTTCGTCCCAAGGAGGATCCGAGGTGCGCCGCTCTAAGAAAAATGCGAAAATGCGCCTCATCTTTCGTTAAAATTAATCAAGCGTGCGCCAGTGATTTGATTGCTTCATAAAAGTTAAGAAATTCGCGTTTAAATTGCACTCAGGTATAGTCTATTACAACTTTTATGAGCCGTGCGGGAAATGGGTGCAAATCTCTTGACTCTGCAGAATTTCGACTAACAATCAGAGCTGTTCATCTCGATCCATTTGGTTTTGCGAGCCATGTATTCATATGTCTCATATGTACTCATATGTATTGCTTTCGAGGTAGTAAAATGTTCGCGAAGATGGAAATTTCGACATTTTTTTTACGGTACAAAACTTATCCATTTCGGTGATGACGTTCAGGTTGTGCAGCTTAGCATTGAGGAAGATCCATGCATCATATTAATAATGCGATCCTGAAAAAAAGCTTATTGCAATTTGTTAAAAATCGTGAATCAAACACGTGGTTTTTAAACACGAGTTTCGAAAAATAGAAAGAGGGACTGAACTTCATCTCATCGATCACAATGTGAAAATTCCCTCGATATCACAATGTCTTGCTGACGAATTGAACTTCATTTGCGAGCAAAGAAAATGACACGCCTAAATGTTAAAAAAAAGTATCCAATTTAAAATCGGAATGGCTAGTTTTGTAAACAATTTGACTCACTTTTAAACGCTCCTAAATTGACAATGATTCCTCTCGAATTGCGTAGGTGAATAGCCTGAAAATGCACTACCATAAAATGCAGGTACCATAAGAAATGCCAATACGTTACTGTTGTTTGAAGACTTTTCACCTGCGAAATATGATAATTTTTAGTCAAATTGGGCGCATTATAAAAAACAATGAACTGTTTACAAAACGAGCTTTTCCTATTTGAAATTAGATAGCCTATCTACTCGCTGAACAAAATACATTTTTTTATACCTTTAGGTGCGCCAGTTGCTTGGCTCGCAAATGCAGTTGAAGTTCCGAACAAAAAATCCAAGAAAATATATAAATATTACGAAATTCTACGAACCTGTCCTCATCCCTGCTTTGTTGCTAACATGACTGCTGAGGACATGATGCGATTTTAGTGTACATAAATCTTCCGCTAATGAATATGAGGTTCGTCCATTTACGGATGTTTTTTTTTTCCGATTTCGTTTCTAGGGTCGAATTGCAGTTTTCGCATCGTGAATAAGCACCACGGCGAAGCCCCTTTCGAGGTGCGTGTCGTGGACAAGGAGCAGGGAGAGGCCGAGCTCTACGCCAAAAAGACGCTGAATTGCGAAAAGCGCAAAAACTACAAGTTTGACATCGCGGCGACATGCAACGGCCTCGCGTCTAATAAGTAAGTGACAAACTAAAAATTGCTATCCAACGAAGGTGCTGGCCACAAATTACATAGCGCTAGCGTAGGTGGGTGATGGGAAGGGGGAGGTCTTTACGTTTTGTTACGAAACATTACAAAACAAGTATTTGAAAACAAATTTCGTCTACAAACTAGGATGAAATCGATGATTTGTGATATGTTATTATAAAATTTATCCTACTGCTTTCACATTTTCAACATCTTTCGCAGAGGCCCTGTGCACTGGTACAAAGAAATGGTAATTTTCGTGTAAAGTTCCAAGTGTTCATGGGTGTTAACGTTTTGTTACAAAACGTTACATGGGATTTGGGGTTTGTAAAAATTCCCTAAAATCGCGTTACGTAATTTATGGTATTGTACGTATATGTACATTGTATTTTGACGACCATAGTGGAAAAATCGAGGCCCAAATACGAAACTTCTCTTCCGCGTGAGGTGCTTTCTTTCCCGACATTATTTTGGCATGATTCGATGGAAAACAAAGACAAGATTTATTGGACGTTTGAAAATAAATAAACGTCTATTTTTGACAGAAGAAGCCCATTTTTTAATAAATGTTCTTTTTCGGGGCTCGGATAAGGGGCCGCCCAGCGATATGAAAACAACGTATTAAAAGAGCGCATATAACGCGAATGAGATCGAATAAAAAAATAATAATAATAAAAAAAAAAACAGAAAAACCCAACCCCAACATTGTTTCATTTCGGGCTTAAATTCGATGATCAATAATTCAGCGTCGTATTGCTCGCATCGCCATGCATAAAACATGGCCCTCTCAAAAGGATTTTCGAATGAACGATGATCCGAAATGCGAGTTTTATAATACAGAAGAAATCGGATTCTCGTGAAATGCGTTACCCTGGGTTTCTCGCTGTCGATAAATATTTGACACGTTTGTCGAGAGGCCGTTGGGGGTCCTGGGGGCCCCCTGCTCAATAAGCTCTACTGGGTAGTGACGGAATCCAATGAACATTCACAAATGCATCGATCAACGAACGCCGTACAAAATAAGGTTTGGGAAATTGAGAGCTGTGGAATGAATGCTCTCGGAAAAGAATATCCCGGGAAATTGCCAACTGAGAAAGGGATAGCTCGGATGAAACTCACTCGCGAGCAAAGAAACTGACCCACCTGAAGTAGTATCAAAATTAAAAATTGCATTTTTAGTTCGGCAAGTAGATAGAGCTTACTCACAATGCTAAAAAGTACTCGCATATTTTTGCTTCAAATACTCATCAAAATTGCTCAATTTATTTCCCCTATTGTGGAATTGGTCGTTAACTTGGGTTTCGGCTTTAGTTTATAATTTCAAAATGTTCAGTTTTGTAAACTGACAGTTTGGTAGACTAAAATTTTTTTAAATTTTTCAAAAAAGCATGTTATGAAACCCGCAATGCGAGGTAGCCATGCAGGGAAGCCCCGTTTTTGCGGTCGGGTAATATTTGTTTTCAAGTTTGTTTTTATTATCAATAAATGGGACATTTTGTAATTACACAACCAAAGGTGAAATTCTGTTCTTCATTTAGGTAAATAAATGTAACAATTATATCAAGTATTTGAAGCAAACACTTTTATAGTGACAGGGGTTTCAAAAATGCACGTTTTACTGTTGTTTTAAGGTTTTTCACATTAGAAATTCATAAGAAATTGTAGTGACATTATGCGCATGTTGATGAGCGAGGAATTGTTTACAAAACGAGCTATTCGGATTTTAAATTAGATGAATATTCGCTGAACACAATACATTTTAATGCCTTCTGAGGGCAAGGGGATATAAAAAAAGGAAAATGGTTTCAATTGTCCTTCGTTGATTTAGTAACGATTGTTGGACTGCGAAGATAAATAACCATAAAACCGTATCGTTAAATTTGATACTCGTGTGTCTTCTTCTTTGCCCTGATTATTAATTCATGAACTGCTATTGATCGTATTTGAAAGTTTAATGAAAAAAAAAGCTTTAATTGGTTCAAGTTTCTTTCACAACACACTGTATGTGACTGTCATAACAGAAAATTGAACCGATTTCAGTAGGATCTTATTGAAGACGGGAACGCTAAATTTAATCACTTTTTGAGTATTTTCGAAATTGAGAGGGAAATGATTCGTTTTTAAAAGAAATTTGTAGACGATTTAAACGTATGTATTTTTGAACTATTAGCGTAATAGACCTCACCTACGCTGAAATTAAATTAATTTCTCTTGCTTACGAATCTCTAGATTTTTTTTTATTTTAACAAATTTCGTAATTATGCTTTACAAATGCGAATCTCTTTGAATAAATGCATCCGGGGCTGTGACTATTTATTGTCTATCCACAGCCAAAATGAATAAATCCATACTAATTGTTTAATTAATGCGGAGCTGACGTGTGTATGAATACGAAGCGTCGTGTACATGGATTATTCAGTCTGCATGGCCTCCGAATTTATCTCCCGTTTCATTTCGCTAACTGAGAAAATTTCTACGTTAATGATTAATGGAGGAAAAAGTTTTTGTTAATAATTCATTTGGAGATTAGCGAAGATAGCGATCCCAGCCACAAACTCTTAACGTCTTCCCCTTTGATGAACCCGTATGAAATAGTTTTCTGGAATTGAGTAATGCAACTGGAATGACAGCTGGATATGAGCACGATGAATTGCCCCTGGGTTACGGTTCCATCATTTCTCATTTCTCACATTTTTTTTTCTTTTTCTCTCCTTTTATTCCAGTGCCACTGTCCACGTGTCCGTCATAGACGTTAACGAATACGAGCCCACGTTTCTGGAGTCGTCTTACATAGTGGACGTGGACGAAGGGCGCCTCTTCGAAAACATTGTCCAAGTGGAAGCCGAAGACGAAGATTGCTCGCCCAAGTTTGGAGACATCTGCAAATATGAAATTCTCACTTCTGACCAGCCGTTCGTCATCGATTCTGATGGTAAATGGACCAGTTTCGATCGCTTTCTCTCTTTTTTTTTTAATGGAGGTTGTGGGTCAGGCAGACTATCGCCCAGCTTCGTAGTGAGGGAATGATGCATGTATATATATATTACCCAGTGTGTCTACTAAACTTTTTTGGTTTTGAATTGGAACTTGGGATTTCTCAATATCGACTTTTATCATTTCGAGATCATAAAATGGGATCCAGTAAAATGTGATAATTTGTCTGTGAAGGAAAAGGATTTCTTTGGAATAAGACCAACATTAGCTGTAGACCAGAAATAATTGTTTGATTAATGTTCGTTATCTTTAAATCGGGGATGTAATGGCACTAGATGCTTTTCCCATATTTTAATATAGATGCAGAGTTTATAGAGATCTGCCAAAATTGGTTACAAATTGAATGTTATTTTAGACGACCGGAAGTACACGGCACCACATTTTTATGTACCTGTAATGTAGATGTACGTTCTAGCTATTCGAATTTTAAAAGAAATTGTGCCAAAATCTGATGAAACCAGTGGTACTTAACAAAGTTGCGGTCGAATTAAACGTGATTAACAGCGATTAGTCGTTCGAACACGCTGGGAAATAAATGCCCTGTCAGGTAGTTTTGCATCTCGCTCGATCAATACTTTCGTTTCCACTCTCATTATGTTTCGCTAAGTGCGAATGTTGAGTAGGCCCTTAAGTTCTCTCAGATTTTTGCGTGGGTGTGTGACTGTGAGAATACGTTTCGAAGGACGTCAACCGTGTCCTGATAGCAATGCGAGATAATTGGAAAGTGCCTTGTTTTGCTCGCCTCGTGGATCCACCGCAAACGTATTGATTTGATTTGTTTTATTTTTCAGGCAAAATCAAAAACACGGAGCCGCTCGATTGGGAGAAGAGCCACAACCACATCTTGTCGGTGGTTGCCTACGATTGTGGAATGAAGCGCTCAAAGCCCGTCCTCGTAACGATTAAAGTGAAACGCGTGTGTCGCCTCGGGTGGAAAGGTCAGTACTTCCTTCCCTCCATTGTTTTCCATCTAGGCTAGGGTTAGTTACCAGGTGCAAAAATGGACAAGGACGACGATATATTATGATGTCAACTCAAAAGGAGGCCAGGGCGTTTCAAAATAATTAAACGAAGTTCAATGTTGTTTTAAAAAAAGGATATGAAAATGAAAAATGCATGCTAAAATGTATAGTGTAAGTAATACGGTCCTTACTGACTCCACATTAAATATAATTAGCTCCTTGATCCACTGAGCTCCTCACTGAATTCCTCATAAAAAACTCAACACTTTTTTTATTATGGGCAGAAATACAAAAATAAAATTCGCGTATTTCTAGTGGTTTTAAAAAGCAATCGATATGAAGGAAGTTTTGAAAAACACACCTCACTGTTCATGCAGCATGTGAACATCAAAGAACTTAATTCCTCTTGTGTTCTGGTTTTAGGAATGAAAACAAGTTGCAAAATTGGTTGTGAAGTTTACATCATCAATGATACCACCTCTTTCGATGAAGAACTCAATACATGAGATCAAATCCTAATGTGTCTACTTTGTGTATTCTATCCGAATGAACCATCTAAAACACATAAAACTCGTCCAATGGACATTCATTTTTCAAACCATTTTTGGTCCATTTTTTAAACCCTATTCTAGACCTAATTTTCACCTGACATGACCTAAATTGCAGCACTCGTTTGCCATTGGGGGTTTACTTTCTTCGTGGTGATACTTAATTAAAAACGGAACTGTAAACACGAGAATCGCAAGCTCTTTGATTTTTAATCAATCGTGCCCGTAATTAACGCGATTTTAATATTCGGGTGCGAGAATCCGCACGTCTACGCCATGTTAATATGTAAAAAAATATGAAAGTGTTGGCCATTATTCGGCTATGCTAATTGATGCTTCTGGGGCTTTATTACAGGATGGCGGGGATTAGGCCATGAGATTTTCAATACATAAATCGCGCTGTCAGGGGGCATGTTTTTAACCGTATTTCCATATTCAAAAGAGCTTAATGAAAATCCTGCACGTAATAAAGCAGTAGTGTTTATATCGCGTCCTGGCACATTTCGAGAGCGACGGTAATTTGCGAGCGCTAATTCCCCTCGCTTAATTAGAGGTAAAATCGCATTCGAACGGTTTTAATCACGGTCGCAGATAACGTTTCGGGAAAAAAAATAATGAAAACAATATGCATGTATATGGTTTTTAATTTGTTTTTTTCCTTAATCCTCTCAAGTTTCAAACTTTCAAGTAATCGCATAATGAATTTATACGTGTAAAAAAGGCTGGTGTATTGTTTAGCAGTTTACTCTGGACAACTACACTTACGAGCAAAGAAAGAACCTCAAGGTATTAAAAATGTATATTTTGTTCAAAAAGTGGTTATCCAAATTAAAATCGGAATAGCGTGTTGTGTGAACATGTTACTGCTCTTCAAAATGCACCTAATTTGACTAAAATCCCTCATCAGTTTCTCAACTACAGAAAACCTACGAAAATCAAGAGGAATTTTAGTCAAGTTAGGTGCATTTGAAATTGCTTTGAATTGTTATCAAAACGAGGTATTCAGATTTGAAATTGGATATCTACTTGCTGAACAAAATGCATTTATTTTTAATGCCTTTAGGTGGACCAGTTTCTTAGCACACAAGTGTGATTATATATTTTTGGGAGAAAAAATGTAAATGATCGATGTGTATCATGATTAATGTACTGTATCATGTATATCTAGTTTGAAGGTCTCAAATAATGGTATGCATAGTCAGCGCACTAATTAATTAATTAATAGGAGTGTTGAAAGCTGTTGAAATGCTACCTAATGCCTGATACCCCAAGATGTTGGTGAAAGACTAATTATTTTGCCTTTGGTCATTAATTAGCAGGCTGACTAACGAGAAATAACTGAAAATTCGCACCTATGTAAGTTGCGTTGTCCTAGCGCCCAGGGTTCAAAATCAGAATGGAAAAAATAGGCCAAATTGGATCGAAAACGAAAACTTGTCTTATTGATTGCATTGAACGCTACCTGCCTCGTAGCCACGCTTCTGATGTGGGTCATTGGTTTGTCTATGTTGGCGGCTTCGTTGCTATGGCATTCGATATCTGCAATTGCATCTCAGCAGACCGCACAACTGCCAACAAACAAATCAGATCCTTCCTATCCTGCCTTCTGGTGCGAGGAGAAACCGATGCAGACAGCAAAATGTCTTACGAATGCTTCGGTAGAATATCGAAGGGCATTGGCAATGAGGCAAGCTGACATTTCTTTGCACATTAAAATAGTAATGCGGGTTATTTCTTACGGTAAAGTAGAAATCGATAGACGCAAAATTTGATTTGCAGCTGTGCTGTCATTACCCATTACCTGTCGTCTTCAGCGATCTCGGTGTGGTGATATTGCGGACTAAACTGATTATGAAGATGATAATTGTTCTCAACTGAAAAACCCCTTCGCATACAAGAATTCATAATGCAGGAACATATCCATCATCTTCCTGACATTGAATATTATTTAAGCGTTAAACATCTTTATTGCAAAACAAAAAGTGTTGATAGGATTAACTTCGGCTTAGTGCGAGGAACCATCGTTTGCCATTAGCCATGCAGCTATTCTGAAAAGACACCATTGTCAGAATGTGTGCTGTAATTGCTCGCGTACAAGCCGCACTTTCCCTCCAAGATTTGAAGGAGGTTGATTGATGGCATCATCTTTCTATTTATTCCAAAAGTGAACAGAAAATGACTTCACCAGGAGGTTATTGGTAGTTTTAATTGTTTTTTTTTTACAGGCAATTGAATCTGTTTCAAGAAAATGAATTAACTCTCAATGATAAACTTGAGTAAAAAAAGTTCATTTTGTGAATAATTTCATTTTTCTTTAAACTAAGGTCCAATTTCAGGATGCAGCTTATATGCGATCAAATACAGTATTCTTACAAATGTTAACGTGAATTGAAAGCATCAGTATGCTTTTTATCACTAGGAATTGTTTGTTGGATGCCATTCCATCGTTAATCACGATTCTATCGTTAACGTATTGCAGATGTCCAGGAACGCATTGAATACACTCCTGGAACCGGAATTCAACACGTGTTCTCCAAGGCCTTTTTGGATTTGTGCGACGTTCCCTGCCAGGTTGAAAAAGTGTCGACCAAGGTGACCCTAACCACGCGACACATCGGCAAAGGATGCGACAGGGACACGTATTCCGTGGACTCACAGCGAAAACTGTGCGGTAAGAATTTGCGAAATGTTCGATGAATTCTGCAATCGAGTTTGGAAAGGTCGTTCCTGGAGAGGTGACACTCGAATGCTTTTGTAGGTGCCAGTCCCGACAGTGTGGATCTTCTTCCATCTCCTGGTCTCGGTTCGGAATGGACGAGGAACCTCAACACCGACGATGGCCACGAGAGTGATCAGATATACGAGTTTGACGGCCGCACCAACGCCGTCATCATTCCCACATCTACTTTGGATCACAATCTGACCAACACATTCACCATTTCCACCTGGATGAAACACGCCGGCAATGCTGAGCAGCATTCGCACGTCAAAGAAAGCATTTTGTGCAACGCCGATGACCACAGTGAGTTCTTGCCAGAGGATTTTTCCCCCTGAATCCTTTGTGTGCAATGCAACGGGGACCGGTTTAATGCATTTGTCCGTTTTCTTTTCAGAAATGAGTCGTCCTCATTACTCCCTGTTCGTTCGCAATTGTCGCCTGATTTTGTTGCTGCGCAAGGACGCACCGGAAGAGAATCTGAACACTTTCCGGCCGGCTGAGTGGAGGTGGAAAATGTCCCAAGTGTGCGACGACGAATGGCATCACTTTGCTGTTAATGTGGAATTTCCTGAGGTATTATGCGTTTATGGCTATACCTTTTATCTCACATAGTATTGTAGTGTATTCTGAAAGCAGAGCGATTACTGGCAAAAAAATAGTTAAATTATTCAGGTGTTTGTTTACAGTACAACTTTTGATTTTTACAACATTTATTAAAAAGTTGTAACATTTTAGCAGCTGGACTAGTATTTAGCTTCTTACAAGTTTTGGGAAGTAAATGTTAGCCTAAGCACATCCGGTGTACGGCAGTTTAGATTCTGCTGGATTCCTTCCAAATACGTTTACTGTTATGATCAGATTCTAACTTTTCTAGTTCTCCCCTGCATTACTTTTTTAAAAACCAACTGTGATTGTTCTATAATAAGGTCAAAAAATTCATTTTATGATACGAATATTTTCTTTAATACTGAAAATTATACAAAAACAATACCCCTATCATTGACAGGTGTTATAAATGGTTGTAATTATATTTTAAGGTAACACTGTACGTCGATGGCCAGAAATTCCCCGTTAACGAAAAGAACCCAGAAATCATCGATGATTGGCCATTGCATCCCGCCAAAGGAATGAACACAACGTTGGTCGTGGGAGCCTGCTGGCAAGGGGCCGATAATAAGATGGGGCATCATTTCAAGGGATTCTTGGCTGGCTTGTCTGTTTTGAGAAACAAGACCGAGAAACCGGAAGTCTTATCTTGCTTGCATCACTGCAAGGAAAACCTCGAAGCCCCTGGTGTTGAGTTACTGGAACCTGGAATGGTAAAACATTTTTCTTCAATTTTTAAGCTGTAAAATGATCATAAGATTTACTTCAGTTCCTTGTTCATTTGTACACAATTTCCTAAAAAATGTTTGGTTATTGCAGCAACTTTTGAAAAATAATGACGTTACTGAAATAACCGTAGAAGGTAATAACAAAACTAATTTGGAGACGCTGGTCAGGCAAGTTGGCTACATAAACTCCAGGGAGTTTCCAACGCCTGGTCGAAGAACTTTGCGAGCAACCACTTCCGTTCTGTACGTACACTGAAGTTTAAGCTTTTTCAGTAACGTGTGTGTGCTCTTAGCTTATTAGTGCTCTAATATCCATCAACGTTTAGGTGCACTTCTGGTAAAACTGTCAAGGTGCCCACTTTAGATAGTTACATAATGGTTCTGCAACAGGAACAGCCTATCATCACCATCAACGGCACCTCAAACCTAGTATGCAAGTACAGCGAATGCTCGCAGGGCGTCAAGATCTTCCAGTCTGTGTCAATATCAGTTTCTTCAAAAAGTCATCCGTTGGAGGCAGAGGGCCAAGAGACCGAAGGTAAGATGAATGTTTCGATTTGGCAGTTCAGAAGCTCCCATGAGGAGAATGCTTGATTTGTAACATCTTCGTTGATTCTTTATTTTCAGAGGAACATTTGAAAAACAGCTTGGAGCATAAACTGGATTCTTGCACAA
>JAQIXS010001962.1:0-25535 GCA_034700785.1 Rossiulus vilnensis | reverse complement strand
AGCATCGTTTGCTAATTTTCCGGACATGAATGTTTAAATCATGTTGACTGTCGACTTGTTTTCGCTTGTCCAAATCGCTTATGAATGATAAATGATACGTGTAACCGTTAAAAATCTCTTTTATTCAATTGTGAACTGCCGATCTGTAATTATCTCCAATTCAAGCTGGCAGCCCTTTGGCTGAAATGACGCACGTAACGATCGGGCGTTTATTGCTGAATTTAGGTGGACATTGGAAATCAACCAGCCGTTATTTCCCTAAATATTGCGTGCTATTTTCGGCCTACCTAAAGCGCTTTTGGGGGAGAAAACGCTTAATTGTTAATGGAACGTTGGACTAATTAATGGCCCCCTGGTCGCCCACTCCAACAATCCAATTTGTGCATTAAGACCGACGAGCTAACTTGCACGATCGTGATTTTTATGTTTTTTGTTACGATTGTGTGTGTCAGTAAAAATCAACGTTTCTTTCAGTTTAGAATAGCATGAGTCTACATAAATAGTCAAGGACTGTTTAGTATCTCAGGTACCCCCAAAATACCGTGTTCAATTCAACTCAGTACCCTTAGTGAACTTGTTTAAAGACGTTTTGGATTATACTCTAGCTATTCCAAACTTCTATTTTGTTGATTTGGAATATTTTCGACAGTTTAAACTTTCAATACGTTATTTTTCTCTCAGGTTAAGGATCTTTGGCATAGGTTTTGTGATTGTAAAATGTTCAATGAGATATGCAGTATTGTTCAATAACCATCAAAATTGTAAATTGAAATCCTATATTTTTCTATTAGAGTCAATAATTTAAAACGTTTCGCCCTTGTATTGCCACCTGTTGGATTTCGAACTACTTTGTCCATTTCATAGTTTCCTTTATACCGACAACCCTTCCTAGTATAATACTGCATGTACATTTTGGAAAGTTTATGAATCGCTTGGATTTCAAAAAACGGTTATATGATTTTTCTAGAAAGCGCAAATTCATTTCAACTGATGTCTTTTTTTGGAAGGAAAGGGAAGGGGGGAGCTATTGGACGTAGTTTCGTATTTCGCTCAGAAGCCATTATCGATATTTGACAAGGGTAACATGGCTTCCTATCCTCTTTCGCTAATAGCACTATAGGAAGTACATAGAACTGCTATTTTGCCATCTATCTTGGCCGTTCCAAACGCCCCTTAAATGATCTTTTAATATCCTGAGGACCGTTTAAGTGTGGCTCCCTCTACCTCGTAACTTACTTAATTCGTCCATTGCTCATGCCCTTATGCAGGCCGTTGCATTGGCAGCTTCATTTCGCTCTTGACCGATACTAAAACTTAGCCTCCTAATCTGTCATAAAACGAATAATGGCGCCATCAAAGCAGGGGGAAAAAACGACACCAAAAATGCTGCTGTAAAAATTGTTGTTCCAGCAATGAACGTATTTCAGTAAAGACGTTTTCATTTTGCATTACGTATTTCTTATTTTATGTAATGTAATTCTGCCATCATGATATCATCTGTTGTGTTGCTGATGGAGTGACATTTAATGCTTAATGCTGCTTTACACTTTTGCGATATCAGTCTTATGAATTTCGTACTATGTCCCTAAAGGCCATGCGTCATTAGTTCTTAACCTCTGAACGAAATTTAGGTCATTAAAGTCCTTATATAACAACAATTTAATGTATGGTAAATGTATCCTCTTAACTATCAAGGTTCCTACTGACCTAAAAAACCTGGAATTGTCGAAGAAGTAGGAACAGCCTGGAAAATTAAGGAACATTTGCAATTTTTATGCAAAAGTCATGGTAATTTTTATCAGATGATGATACTGCTTAAAAGAAGGCGTATCTAGTCACACTTATACAATAAAAGGGAATTCCTTTATATTTCATAGCACACTTTTAATTTTTGAAATAATAAATAGAAATAACATTAAAAATATCAGTAGTTGATAAATTTTATCTCCATTTTATTATATACATGTACATATTTTAGTTATGGTAAGGAAAATTTTCAAAACTTTTCTAAACCCTGGTAAAACATGTATCTATTTGATGACCGATAATTGAGATGAATTGAAAATCCCTTGCTCAAAACACAGTAAAACAGACCTTGAAATGCCATTAATTTTGCATAACCAATGCTGGTAGGTGATCAGTACCCTTAGACTAATAATAGCTGAATGACTGCGCGAGTAAATACGCTGAGAATTTATTGATTTTAATGTTTTCGTTGCAATGACTGGCTCACTTCTAAGCTTAATGGCTGAACAAATAAAATGCATATAACGAATTGCATACCAAAACTGTTTGTCATGCTTTAATGGCCAATCGGATTTGATTTCTACGCACGGCTCTGCTATTATCAGCCGTGAAAATATTTGATTTTAAGGGGATGATGACTGTACCCAGTGTATTTGTGACTCACCTAAGTATATGAATGCAGGATTTGTTGTCATGCCAACGTAGTCTGTCCTAGATGGGAGTGGCCTGTTGATTTCGAAGACAGGCAGCTGGCTTTGATTACGAGCTAGTCATGGCCTCTGGAAAAATTCAAATTTTACTCTTGCATTGTGAAATCATTAATACCCAAAAAACATGAATCTTTAAGATAATCATTTATCAGAGACATTTTTGAACTGCATGTATGCATTTGTTTGGGAGAAAACATGCATTTTAATGACATCTTTAACAGAGTTTTAATTTGTTTGATCTTAATGCTCTGATACACTGAAATTTGTACTTTTTAAATAACGATAAAACTTATTTCAGTATTTTGCATAATATGTTTTAAATATTATTGCCAAGTTTAGAATGTTTCGTAGAAAAATATTATCAGAATTTTAGTCGATTTTCATATTAAACGATAAATAATATGTCATTGCTTTTAAAACATTAAACGAGTTTCAATAAAAGAAACATTTATTTATGATTTTTAAAATTAGGCATTGTTTCATAAATGACTTTTGCTGGCAGTTGTTTGAATAACTATAATTGCTTTAAACATGAAGGAAGAATAATAATCATAAGATTCTATGAAAAAATGGCGTTTAGTTAATTAAAAAAAAAATTTGGAAAACGATTTACATAGTTTGAACTGTTTCATTTTACTTTCGATGTACCATTTACTCACCCTGTACAACCGCATTTTGTCAGCATTTTTATTCGTTGCCAAATACTCTCGATAGAAAACTACAAAATTACATAATTGTTAACCAACATGGCATGCATTTTAATTTTCGTGAATAAACACACAACCCGCGCTTGTTTATTTTGTTTAATTGACGAAATATTTAGTTTGCTTCGGTGCAAACGAATTTTTTTTTGTCAAATATTCAACATGCAGATCTATTCTTCTCAACATGGCAAGTACGAAATCTTGCCAACAATTAATAAAAGCGTTTTGTGAATAATTGATGCATTTCGTAAGTGGTTCGGGAGCGCCGTGGTATTTAATCAGGCAGGCACAAGAAGGGGTGAAATGGTTGTGGATGCGAAAGCACTTATGAGTAAGAAAAAAATTCCACCAGCCCTTAATTCGCTATATGCGATATAAGTGATTTTTAAAACGTTTCACAATTTTTCTCAGTAAAAAAAAATCTAGCCTTCTATGCTTTACTTTTTGATCACGCAATAATTGCTAGGCTGTGCCCTTGTTGAGCAGATGAGGTTTTTTACATTTTTTATCTTTTTTGTTTTTGCTGACGAGATTCCCTGTGACAATCCATAAGTTTGAACTCCACTTAGGAAAATTGGATATGATCGAAATTAGACGTAAGCAAAAAAAGCAAAGATTTAGATTCAACGATTGGAAAATGCAGCAGCCTTGGAATTGGAACATAAGACAAAAACTAATTTAAGTTGGCAACATTAATCGCGATTAGTGTCGACGATAATTTTAACGCTAATTATGACCAAAATAAATTTTTCAAAATTTTCCAAAAAATCAGATTGAAAGCAGATTGGTGCAAGTTGGTGTGAAACGTAAATCTTTGAAAATCAGGAAATTTCGAAAGCAAAATTCACGTTTGTCAGGTACGATTTTAACTACGTGTAATTCGTGTTGTTAGCATAATTTATCTCTAGTTCTAACAGTTCTAAAATACACTTGTGAATGCTGATGTAAATGTTATTTAACGATAATGCATACCAAACATTTGTCAATATTTTAACTGGACTTTAGATATTTAACTAAACGTTAGATGCTAAAAATAGGTCCTACTACACATATAACATTTATTTGAAAAAAATAAGTATCATATAATGTTAAATATCAAAAATACACACAGGCATTTATTAAATATTAATTTAAAATATTGTTCGTTTCAATTATTTAGTTATAGAGAATACTACGAAAAATAAATATTAAAAAATCAACTTAGTAGGAGAAATATTTCAATTACCATTATTTTGCAAATATGCCAGGCTTGGGAAATAAAAATATAATAATATTAAACTTGGGTATAGAAATACGGTTACATTTATTTATGACAAAATAACGTTTGCCGAGTTTTTTAAACTTGACGTTTAGATATATTTTTTTTAAATTTTATCATTTCATGATTTTTTTATTGTATGCCAGATAATTACCGTAAACCAGTAAACTCAGCTTTCCGTTGTTATTCCTTCTTTGGCTTCTCCCCACGGCGTACGTTTTAAAGGGGAAACTGGCATTAGACTAAAAGAAATTATCTAAAAGATGCAATTTTTCAAAATACTACTTTCAAGTATCAGCCTCACTCGAACACTGTGGTGAATAAATTATCCAATTGCGGTAAGCACTATAAAGTCGGATCCCGGCTGCCACTTCACTCCTATAATCGTCGCTAATTTTTCAAAGTGAAAGCTGGCCTGGATTTGGCTGTCAAATTTTCAAGATTATGAAATGCAATTTTGCATTTTGGCAAATTTATTTGCTAGTTGTCAAGTGCTTTTTACCTTCTGAAACCAGTAGACGTTTTGTAAGTGAGGAATTTGTTTAAATACTTACTACTGTATCTATATGACTTCTGATGTGGGATTAAAACCGAATTTAATCATAATGTTCGATAAAATGGCAACATAGCAACACACGAAGGATTGCAAGGATTGCCCCCTATCAGGGCTGAAAGTGATTTTATTCCCTAAATATTTCAACCTCTAAACCAAGGAAAAACAAAACTTGCGTAGGTTTTTAGTTTTATAATCACATTTAATACATAAATTATATATTATGATGCATGATAGGTTCACGGTGTTTACGGGTCATTATATTCATCGGTCCTTGACAAGTCACTAACTTAAATTTTCTTCATTAGAAATTTATGAACAATTTCTCTTGAAGTTTACACCAAGTTGACTTGTTCAACTAGTGTTATTGTGATTCTATACATGTTTTACATACATATTTTAAAATCATGCTAGATTAACCGTATTTGAACCATTTCTTCTTCCAATTTAAGCCCTAAATCTACTTTAGTTATTATCTTGATTTAACACATGCATATATGTGGTTAATATTACGCCGTATTAACATTTTTTTTCTAAATTATTAAAAAAATACTAAATTTGATTTGTTCATTCAGGGTTACTGTAATTTAGATGTTCAAGTACGAGTTTGAAAAACCTGTTTATAACTGTGAATGCGTTTTATTAATTCACTTAATTTGTAAATTATGACGAATTTTTGTATTGCAAATGGTGCTCAAGATATTCTTTTACATGAACATCCTAATCTTAATTTTACCACTGATTTGAAGCATAGAAATGCGTGTCGTATTCTGTGTTGATGCTGCATTTTTCGATTATTAAAAGTGCGACTTTGGCGCTGGTGATGACACGTTTCGAGTCTCGTCTCGTATTTTGGTCCTTAATGCATCATCCCACTCATAAAACGATTTCGAAAATTGCCCCTTATAATCTAAAATCCATTTCAGCCGACGATTTACGAGATAAACAGGCGAGAGTGCTAAGCTAAGCTAGCCCAATTTGAATTGCTAATTCGTAATATATGCGATAAAATTTGCCTTAAGATACCTTTTTTAATTTTTCTCACCCCTCTTGTTTTCAGTGTGGTCGATGAGGAAAGGAGAGGATCCAACACCAGCGACTCGTCTGGGATTTCTGAACCACTAAAATAAAATACGAGCTGCAAAATATTTGCCATGGCTTACTCAAAAATCTCGACTATCCATTAATGCAACTCACAATCATAATGCAAAAGCTTCAGAAAATTTCTTTCATTTCACTCCGAGGTGCTCTTAAACAGCGTGTCTCGAGCCCCTTAGCGTTTTAGGGCTCTCTCAAGGGAGAATCCTTTGCCGAGTAATGGAGCGGGTTTTGCATATGGAATATATACACATTCAGATATATTGCAGGTAGACAATTTATTCTGAAGTTTTATGTAAAAAATGGCGGTGCACACCAGCCACTTTGAAATTGAGTCAAACATGGCTAGTGCTGATCAGTATATCATCAAATCGGATGGGGCACTGCTGCATTGGATTACCTCACGTTCAAGTAGTTTTGTGAAACAATTTTAATAACTTTTCGACATATTTGAAATTATCAGTTCTATTTATTTTAATTTAAAAATAGTGTGAACTAAGTTTCGTGTCTAGCATGAATTTATTTTATTTTCCTTAACAAGATAACTGCGTAGAATTATAACTTTAAAAACTGAAAACTAACATTTTAAATGATACATTCTTTTACTTTGTTTTGGTGTCAAAATAAATTAATAAAACTCATCTGCACTATATGTATTTTTGTTTTGCATGAGATCGGACAAAACTGGACTAGATGATGGTAAGAAGTAAAAAAAATTCGACAATTTGATGAACGACCTTTAAATAAATGGACGACTCCTTAATGGACGGATTGTTTTATTGCCATCATCTAGATATTGAGAAAATTGATTGCATCGACGGAGTTCAACACAATTATAGTTTCGACATGTTTTGCTTACATGTATATGTGCAAGTAGTGTTAAGTCGTGTTTGCTAATTGCAATTCGGTCGCAACCTCTCAACCGTGACAGGCTCTCGCTTTCATAATTATATGTGACAAGCTGTGCTTCCATACAGCGGTCAGGCAGTCAGGGTCCGCATTTTACATTAATTAATTTGAGTAATGAAATTCAAATGAGCAGCGACAAGTGCCCTTTTCGGGAAAACTGCAGTCTCGGTCCTGCTCTTGTTTCCCAATTATTAATTAGCTTTGATTAGCATCAATAGCCTTTCGCCTTTCGGTAATTTTTAAAGGAAGATGAATGGTCTCTCCACTCGACGGCCGGAACTCGTTATTTTTGGAAGACGTCACAACGAAGTGAAACTCCTTACGTTTAATCGATGGGGACAAGGTAGCTTTTAATCGGTCGATAAATGCAAGAAACCATCGATGAGGAAATCCGTAAAACTGTGTCGACGGGGCATTTATTGAAATGAACTATTAACATACTTGAAATATCTATAACTTAGCACTCGTTGCACAGCATAAGGAAATGCCAGAAATATTTAACAAAAGCATGCAATGCCCAATTTGCACTAAAATACATGCGTAACTTTTTACTCGTATTACTTTGCTACCATATGGTTTGTTAGACGGTAGGGGGATGGGTTAACATGCCCCGGGTTGAATTTAAGAGAAAAATTGGTAAGAAAAACAACGTCATTGAAAGTTCACTAGTGTTGCATTAGGGTCACTTGTTTGTTCAAGGTATACCTGTACATTTGTTTTAATTATTGGACAGGTTAGGGTTATGCCAAACAATTTTAACAACAAAAAATGCTAAATGCAGTCATTCACTAAAATGTGTTAATGTGTTAAGCATATCCTGAACATTCCTGAGCATGTACTGAATCAAGTATTTTATAAAAAGTCATTTTAACACTACTAAATTCAGCAAACACTGTATATAACATGTGGAATGTAATGTTTTACGTGTAAATTTGGTACATAAGTATCGTAGCCAGGGGAGGGCACACCGGGCCCGTGCTTCTTCCCCCGTCCTTCCGCCCGACATCTTCATGATTGATACGAAAGTAATGTATCACAAATATATTTTTTTTATATATTTCATCAATTATAATTTACCATTTTAAAATTATACAGATAAATCAACTAATTAGTATAATTAATGATTTAGTGAGGATAATTTGGTGTGATAACCATTTAATGATTTTTCACCTGTTTGACAAAACTGCCTGTGCCCTCCCTGGTGTTACATAGCAATTACCTTTCATTTATAATTATTTGGTAAATAGCTTTATTCAAGCCCTTAGTTTAAACCGAGAATCATGCATTTTTTTCTGAAATTTATTTTTAAATCCTATTCTCAATCTACTCTATTTAAGAAAACCTTTTTGTTTAGATTCGGTCACTAGTGATGCTAGTCATTAAATTACCATGTTTACCTAATATTCCTATGACGTTGGTGTTTATCATTGCACAATTTAGAAAGATGTAAAACATTGATATCTTTTGAAAAAAAAGTATTCTGAGCTAATTATACTTGTAAATGCACAAAAGCATTTAAAATTTTATAGACTTATGTTAAACGAACATTTTTAAATGGGCTAAAACTCTAAAACTTGTAATCATTGCATCTTAAGATATCATGAGTCTTTGTTTTTATATTATTGAATCTTTGTCTTCATGGCCATAAATACCGCTTAAAACTCAGCTATATATATCTTTGTGGAAAAAACAAAATATGTTAATATATTACAATATAATTTTTGTTTCTGTTACATAAATATAATCATTTCTAGTCATTGGATTGAAATTATTTTATTGTGTTAAATTGAAAAAGTTAGAAGTCAATGAATTGTTAAGAACGAGAAGAGTCATTGATTTCACGTGACAAATCTTACAGACTACGTAAACATACAGTAAATACTTCATTCAAACATCAGTTAAGGAATCTTGTCGAGATTATGTTTTTTAAATTTTACTTATTCTTTATTTGTTTATTTACTTTGGCGAATTCATTATTGATTTAACGTTCCTACCGTTGTTTATTTACCGAATGTTTTGTTTAATTCCACAGTTTTGCTCCGCAGTGCATTTTTCATTTATCATTTCATCAACGGATTTTATGTTTTCTCCCAACTCCAACTGCTGGTTTTGACGTCGTTCCACAATTTTATTCATATTCAGAGGCGATTCATTCTGGTTGAAGATCTCTCGGAAACAAATCTTTTCCGCTCTAGGCCAACCGGAATTTGGAAATTGTTTATTTTAATACGCGAATAATCGGCTTGAATATGCAAGTCGAAGGTTTCTGGAGTATTTTTTATTTGGCTCTCGGCCTTTCATCTTTGATCAACTTCCGTTTCTTGTCGTCCCCGCAACATGAACATCTTAATAACAATCAATTCTGAAGACCAATGTTGTCTTTCATCTAAACAACTATTTAATTGGCCGATACAATCGACAAACGCTCTAGGGCGGCGAATTTGGGTCTCCTAGGACAAATTGTCGAAATGACAATATTTGAGTTGAGCGCAGGGACAGATCTTGAAAACAAATACAGGAAGGAAAACTAGCATGACAAGGAGTGGAAACTACAACAAAAATGAGTATGTTAATACCTTACCTCCTGCTCAAAATATTCAAGTCTGTGTACCGGACTACCTGTCGTAAGTAATGTAGCAAGATAATAAAGTAATATTTGTATTACTATTGATACTATAATAAAATTTTAAATAGACTGATGAACGCATTTCAAGATAAGCAGTTTGAAATGAAATAGTCTCAGTCTACATGTATTTATTTCCATTATGGAATAAGACAAGTGAAAATTTGCCGTCTGAATTTGCTGACCTCCTCCAGGGTATGGGAAACTTAAATATGGGCCATATAGAGAGAGATATACGACAAATGGACCTTTATGCCCATTCACATCCATAATAAATTCCCCCCCCACACCCATTCTGTTACATTATATTAAGTGGGTTTACTGTTAATATTGAATTTTTTCCACTTTTCATATATCCATTTCTAATTACTTTAAGGCACATGCCGCAATACACAGTGTATATGGATTATTTAAGTCATGTAATATTTCCAATATATGGCCACGTAACCAGTCATATAAGTCTTATACATGACCAAACATGACTCGTACATATCGAGTTATGGCATATACACTGTACAGCCGCATATACATGCATGATTCTCATCTATTCCATCCAAGCTACCCCTTTCTGGTCTACGATCGTCCAATTTGAATCCAGCCTTTCACATCTTTATGGACGGCTATTGTTCTTTCCCCCCAAAAAATATTGAGTAGATCTGAATACTGAACATATAGATTTAAAAAAAAATATCTTGATTATTTTTTTAATTTTTTATCTTCAGTAGCCAGACTTGTTTTTTGTTTGGAAACTTCTACTTTTGTAAACATGCAAGGTTTTTACCCTAACCTTTCTAATCCCCTGGGCGTTGACTGCGTAGAGCATGCCTAGGGCCCTGGTGCCTCTCACGCATTTGCATCCTCTTCTGTCCGATTACCATTTTCCTTTGTCCCAAGAAGGCTTTTGGAATCATGGGCGACAGTGTCTGCATCTCGCCCAGGAATCAATGATTGACGAGAGGAGACACAGAGGAATTTGTAACTGTTCCTGCTCGGCCCAAATCCCCACTATTGAAGGGTAGGAGGGGGCCTGGAATTGTCTTGTCATGGGATATGGATCCGCTGCCAAAACTTAGGAGACAAGGGTTGGGAAAAAAGGAGTGCACGAAAAGCAGGCTTCTTAATATGAGCAGATCAAGCGGATGGGAAGCAAACATTGCCAGAGAGCAAATCGGCGAAAGCTTACAGTAACCTAGCAACACGTTAAGTAAAACGCGATGCATATTTCATCCCCCATCTTTGCTTCGTGGCCGTCTTTTTAATGCATGTACATCAGCGGTTTGCAGGAAATAAGCCGCCTCATCATTATTTCTGTCTGAGCAGTCGCAGACAGAAACATGTTTACCTGGACCATGTCGCTGCATGGTAATCCACTGTCAGCGAAATTGGATCAAAGAATGAAGGAGTTGTTCAACAACGACCGAGCTTTGCCTTTGTGAATAAACAAGATTTGGCAAGGAATTATTGAAGGTGAAATTCATGCTTTTTCAATCCAATGGTTTCGGTCTTAAGGCCAACCCAAAAGGATGGCCACGATGCCAAAATATTACATAGTTTTGTTTCAGCTGCGTATTACAATTGCTACATATTTTTTAGTGTTGAATTGGTTGTCATCTAATGTCTCAGTTAATGTTTTGTAAGTTTGAAATGCCACTTTTTTAAAATGAAACCGTTATGAATCCTCCGATGTCCAGCTTCGGAGGTTTTATTGATCAGAAAAATAGTTTTCGGTGGTCGCATAAGTTTATTTTTTAAGTGTACATATATTTAATTTCTTACAAATATACGGGACATCTTTAATTATAACAGATAACTCAGTCCCTGGTGCACGAGCAAATCTGCACAGACAACAATTATTAAGTGAATGGAAAACACATGTTGTCCTTTTTATTGTCATCATCATGGTGGAAATCCTTGTGGTGCGCTCTTAACAAATGACGTCCTCAATTGACGTCAACGAAAGTTGGCACCAGGGCAATTTCGGCCTTTCGTTTTTTAGGGAATGAATACTGATTGTTTAAATTTCTTTTAGTTACAATAAATCTTATTAATGTAGTTCAGTTAAATTATCTTAGCAAATGGCATAGGGCGGGCCTTTACTGTACATATGATGTGATAGTCCTTTTTTATATCACCTGAAATCCCCATTGTCAAAACTTTTAAAAAATATCTGTTAATTATAAAGTTTAACTTTCGTCCCAAATGTTGTTTTGTTGCTAAACTGCGATGATTGGGATTTGATACCAGCGAGCAACAAACTTGAACGTTTCCTAAATATGTTAGTGGTCAAAATAGAATAACTAAGCTTGAGATTATATTTCCTTTCAGTTGAAGGGTATTTGAACGCCGAAATACGTGCCTACCTCGTCTCGTATTAAGGGCATGCTCATATATTTTTATTGATAATTTATTAACGAAAAGTCACTCTAGTCTCGATTAATTAGGCCAAGACCATTAATTATACATTGTTCTTCCTCTTCATTTGCACCATCAGTTTTTTCGAGTGTATTTATTTAAAAAGGTTTTTTTAACCTTTTTTCGCTATAACAAACATTAAGCTTGTATCTAAATAATTGATAAGTTTTTTTGTTTTTTATTGCGAAATCCTTCTTTCACTTCGATGCGATGCACGAATGCGCTTCGTTTTCGCAAAACGTAAATAAGATTAAACGGAGATTAAGCGATTACTCGTCCGTCTATCCCATACCTTTTACATTTCTACTTATGTTTAATTAATCGTGTTTTTGCTAGCGTTCGCGTGCCCAGATTGCGTTCAATAGTCACTTTGGTGTTTTTTTTAATGTTTATATTTTTTAGCGCTTAAGGCTCTAGACTAGAACTATTTTTTGCAATTATTTTGAACTTGTTCTGCCTATTTAGCGATATTAATATTTATGAAAAATGCGAAGGACTAATCCGAGAAGAGGGTATTATTTGTTGAACATGTGGGATGTGCTTAGGCCCGTAAGACGCATCCCTAAGTATTATCTCTTCTTTCGTTTCAATGCTATTCTTACTTGCACCAAATGCTGGTTTATTACATTAGTAACGTCTTTTGAAATTTAGGAGAATTACACTTATTTTCTAGCAACCCTAGTGGAAGTTTACTCTAGCAAAACTGGAGATCAGCAAGAGAATATCTAGCAATATGACAGACAGACAATCACACTTTTCCCTTTGTGGGTATATTGTCAGTAAACTGCAAAGTAATTTTACTCTAAACAAATTTGACCATTTTTTGTTCCTCGTGTTTAAAATGAATTTCGCAAATAAAACTGTACAATAAAACGTAATTTTAGACATACGTTTTATTTAAATTTTGCTAGCTACATACATGGTAACATATGTACAAGTAAAAGCAAATCCACAAATAATTTCAGAGGATCCGTGAACCAGTTCAATGGATTAGGTTGTTATTTAATCCGTCAATAAATAATGTTGTTTATCATAATATTAAAAATTCATTCTGCAAATAATCGATAGCTATCCCATGATGCACAATAGTACAAATGTAGCACAAATGGTACAGATGAAGTTGAATGCACTTAATTTATTTGGTAAACATTTTGAAACCATTTAGCGTCATTTTAAAAATTAAAATAGGACTGAAAATCATGTCAACTCATAATGTCCTTAAGGCTAAGCCAAAAGGATGCCCGCTATGTAAAAAAATATGCTTACATATTGGTGCAATTTTTTTCTCCATAAATATGTAGAATTGGTCATCCATTAGTTATTTTTTTAATTTGAAAATGTCTCGTTTATTTTTCAAATATTGAATAAATTTGAACACGCTACCTACAGAATCAGGTATTTTCCTGCAATAGAACATTTTTCGAACTATAAATCATATCTCCGACCCTAATGGAGGACCAATTCTATTCGGGGAAAAAATTAATTTAGCGATTGCAATAAGTTTTTGAGACAAAAATGTGTACTTTTTGTTCAGTTCCTTTACTGGGCTAACCGAGAGGGGTCCATGGCCAAAAAAAGGTTAAGAACCCCTGCTATGAAGCACCAAGTACACGTACTGGCGGAGGAAAATCAGTTTCCGGATGACAGTGTCACGAGGCATCCTCATTTCCGGTCTGATTTCACCGCTAACGATGCCTTGAAAGAGAGCAAATAAAGATGCCTGCTGCCATCATTGTAGTTGTTGTGGGCTGACATCTTTGCATGTCATTTACACTAATCTAAACCTAATTTAATTCGTTGAGACGAAAACGTTGCTTGCTTCCTTCAAGAACCTTTTCCTTTCAATGCTTTAATTAATCCACAATGGGTTCGTTCGGTCTGTGAAGCTCTTTTGGCAGCCTAAGGGAACACAAACTAGACGATTAATGAATGACCCCCCTTTGAGATACGGTTGAGAGAAGGTTCAAATCCAACTTGATCCCGGCGTATTTTTAAGCATTTTTAATTGATTGCTCTGGAGAATTCGCTGTGGTGTAGATGGCGCTGATGATGTTAGCTCACCGTTAAACCCGAGGAATTGACCCTTATTAAGAGGGTTTGACATGTTGTATCCTTTCCAGCAATGGCATGAAAATGTCATTATGTGATTGACCCCCATTTAAGCTCATGGTATTAACTATTTGTCCTTTTTTCAATATAGAAAATGATCTAAACTTCAATGTAAATAACACCGTAGTGTCACTTGCGTTTATTGCTAGGCTCTCTGCCAAAAATTTAATAGTAAACGTATTCGGATGTATTTAGTCTGCCATTAACATTTATGAAACATTTTCTGCACGTTGATACAATTATGACCTTGCGCTCTATATGAGTTACTATAGCCATATACAGGGCGACCAGGCCACAACGAGCGCAGTTCAGGAAATATTTGGATTAAATAAAATCCTTTCGTTCGTAAATACGAGTGGATATTTTTAGTGTATCTTGCCTAGTTCTCATAAAGTTAATTCCTCTGCCCCTAAAAGTTATCCACATAGTAATTTTGCGCCACCCACTTTATAGAGAATAATTTAACTCATATTTTTGTGTGATAGTTGCAAATTTCATGCCCAGCGATTTGAATTTCCCAATTGGATACTTAAACCTCGTGTAAATCTGGCAGCTTATTTGTTTTTCTTGCCTTTGAGGCAAACTATGCTGCATTAATTTTTTTAATAACTATAGTATGCCAGTCTCGTTTTTCTCTGTATGGTTCTATAGCCCGAAACGTAGCTCAAAATTTGCATAAGAAATGCACCAAGTGAATACTTTTTTGCGTTTTTTTCTTTTTTCATTTTCACATAATTTTTCTAATAAAAATTCGATTCACGTCCCGCAAAATGCTTTCGCAACTGCCATTTATTTCTATGGCTCACCACGCTTTATATAATATTCGTGATGCTAATTTGCGTTCAAGATGTGGCAATTACTTTCTTGCCTGACTCCTATTTCATGTTTCACAAAATTTGCGCTGAAACAAATTTCAAAAAATATAATGTAAAAATGATAATAAAAATGGCTGAAAAGAAGTAGGTCAAGCAACAATAGGACTTTGATGAAAAACGAAGACCTGTATGATCCCAAATTGAACGTATAATTGAGTTTCGCTATTAATTCTGGTTGACCTAACGGGTTCGCCTAACTTGTCAAACACTGCATTTAATAAATTATGGCGTTATTCAAAGGCAAAATTATCGTGAGTTAGCGAAATACAGCAATACAGTATGAAAACCTCAATTTAAATTGAGCGATACAACGTAACAATTATCTTTAAATAAATTGAATGTGGGTTTTTAAGGTAAAGTTTTAGTAGTTTTTTCTTTTAAATCTTTACTTTTATTCTGCAAATACGTAAATAATAATGAAAAAAGTAGTTATGTGAGGCCTATAATTTACATGAAAGTTAGTTTAGGAGCTGAGAGGCATACAGGTGTATTTGAAGAAAAAAAATCAGTAAACTGTAAACGTTGCTTCTCTATTACGTTTACAGCTTTCAGAAATATTCATTTTTTTAAATATTTCAAAATGTTAAAAATACTGAAAAAAACCTGCTATTCTGATATGCTGCACTTCACGATGACCATGTACCCTGGCATTTGCAAGCGCAAATCAATTTTAATTGCTCGTTAATGTGTTATTACCATCACGAGCATATCATTAAGTTTTATTATTCGAGGTGCTTTATTCATTTTTCTCTATGAATTTTTTCGCATATTTCACTCTTTATTTATCTACACGCGAGTCAATTAAACGCTAGTCTATAATTACTTTCCTCCTCGCTGGCACTATATTCTCCTCAATTTTATTGTTAGCATTTTGATCTAATAATGAGACGCATATTCGTATGCATGGGACAGCTGCATTTTTTGCATAATGTAATTCACTGGCTAGGGCTATAATTTTCCCATTAAAACCATTTTATGTTCGCTAATCTCATTACCAAAGATTAACATAAAAAGCCAAGCGTGCCCGCAATAAAGTTTACGTAATAAGCAATTCGCTTTAGCAACCTATTCTTAAAAATGCCTTATTGTTAATTAATTCATTACATCAATTAGGATTACCTGTATTGGAATACTTGCATGGCTAAGCATTGAACAGCTAATTTAAAATGCCGATTTGCATTAAGATTGATCTCCATCAATGCTGGGTGGGTTTGCTTAATTTGGAGGGATTAATTGGTCAAAAGCCAATGCTTAATAATTAAGCCACCTACATTGCCTTAATGCTGCTCCGCTTTTGTTCTTATCATGCCATCAGCTTAGAGTTATTTAAAAGTAAAAAGAATTCGATTGAAATTGCAGCTCTTCATTTCTCATTTGAATGTCATGAAGTAATAACTTCTGAAGCAACCTGTATCGTGTGTTTAATCTTTGAACTTGCTGTAGGCCCTACAACAAAGTTACTACATGTATATGCCTAGCGCCCCACGAAAAAAGGGGCCCGAAGTGAAAGAATATATACATAAATTCTTCTTATAGTATTCTTAGTATTTTTAGAGCTTCTAACCAACAAATTATGAAAAAGCGAGCAGAATTCATTATTCAGTATATTTGTCCTATTAAATTTCGCCTAAAGCAGTCCTTTAATAACGAATATACATGTATATCTAAACCAAATTTATTAGGTATGTTTATTGTTTCCAAAAAAAAATATTTCCTGCAGTTATTCGTTTAATTCCTTAAAAACGTTTTATGGATAAGTGGACAAAAATCCATTATCTGTGATTTAGTGGGAGCAGGAAGGTCTATTACTTGGCTGCGCTTAGGACCCAAGGCAAAGTTAGTCCCTGTGTATGTCGTGTCTTCAAAAATTGAAAATGTACAGTACGACACAAAAGAAGAAAAAAAACTAGTTTTCGAAATGGTACTGTATGGTAGAGCTGTTACGCTGTCGTTTTTGGATTAAATTTCACTTTACAGATGTTTTGTTACCCCCTTGCTTCTGCCACTCATCACATCTATTTTACCTTCCCCCCTGTCGGAAATCCATCTGCTGCTGACGTTTGTTACAAGGTAGCTGTTTGTCAGTCGGCTTTCAGGGGTGTAGGGCCACCGTGAGCCCCCTTTTGCTTTTACACGAATTGGGGCCATTGAAAATGCTTAGGGGCATTTAGGGAGCAGATGAAGCTGTCTGTAACCGCAGGGAGAAATCAACCATATGCCCGTTGAGGTGAGTTTATGAAGCGTGCCAGGCACGGGTCATCCTGGACAGCCCTAGAGGGGCTTTGAGAACGTCAGTTGAATAGCCGTTACCATCCCCATTCCCTTCCTTGTCATTTAAACCCTCATCATCCTTCTCCACATACAATCTCTAAATCAGCAAAAGTAAAATTTCCGAAAATTGCTCCAGTTTAAAGCACATTGCATACGTTTAAAAATTCTTTCCAAAATTTATGGAATAATTTAACAAACATAGATAAGGAATACGATGTATTAATCTTTCCCATTTGATTTAAGAGTTCAACAGCTGGACGAATAATGGTCCTTGAACACGTTTGGCATTTTCAGTTGGCTTCAGTTCAGTTTCTATTAAAGTAAGATTATCATAGTTTTTAGACAAATCAGAAAATATTTATGCTCTGAGAAATAATAATGGTGCAGAAATGCAGATGGGACGATGATAGAGATTGATCCAAAACTTTACGGAGCTTTCTTCGTATTAGTTCAAGACGTTTCGGAGTCCCTTTCATTACAGTCCAAGATCGTTCGGATTAGATCTAAGAGCTGGACGAATAATACTCCAAGAACATGTTTGGCATTTTCGGTCGTATCGGTTGGCTTCAGTTCAGTCTAATAAAGTTAGATTATCATAATTTTTAGAAAAATAACCAAATATTTATGTTCTGAGAGATAATAATGGAGCAAAAATACAAAGCTTGCGTATGCACTCGCCTTATTATCAAATTAAATTTTCCCACTTATCAAATTATGGTACTCTATATATTGTCATAATTTCCATTCTGACTGTTGGAAGCTTGCTACTGTAAAGCAAAATATGCTTTTCCTCTATGGCTATCTGAAGATGAAGTCGTAATGGTCCGGCAGATCGGTTGACACATCCCTGTGGGCCGGTACTGTTACGCGGGCAACAGTTTGAGAAACGCACATAGAGGTTGATCAAAGACTTTATGGAGTCCCCTTCGCGCCTGAATTAGTGTTTCCCTTAGTGTAGAAATGGCAGATTTACCCAGTAATTTAAACACAAAAAACACCACCGTTTTCATCTTTTGGCTCATCCATTGGCGGTGCAAGATAACGAGTGTAAACGAAGCGCAATTTGTCTGTGATATAGCCTCACGTTGCTCTGCTATTTTAGATTATAATTCAGTAATTGCTGGTTTCATTCGCTTGCTTTTTTTCACCGCCTTCACAATAAAAATGGCTTTCAATTAATTTGTCCCATTAGCGGTGGCTCTGGCTGCATTTCAGCGACGTGGTTTTCTTGTTGATTCAGTTCGTAGATTTGAATGTTTAATGGGGATGCGCATGTATAATGCTGCTCGTATAATTAACCTGCCAATGCATAATTTTCCTATAGTTATTTTTGCATTTCATTTCAGAGCATCTTTTATTCAAACGCTTATTACGCCCTAATGAAAACTGTGACATGGGGACGAATGCTGATGACATCGGCTGCGCAAATGGGCCGATATAGTGCCTGGGGTACGTTTTACGAGGTTTTATTTCTCCAATTAAGAGCTACGAAAATTTGCTATCGAAATTGCAGCTTGCCAGGTGGCACCAGTGTCGATGCTATAACAGCCTTGGAGGAAAATTATTGAACTGTCTCCATGAGCTATAGATAGATGTAACTGCATGAGTGATAAATTGAGTCCTTGGTAAAAATTATAAATTATATACTGGTGTATAAATAAATAAATACTGTACATAAAAACTCCTCATCCATATTTCGTGTCAGCCTCAAATAATTTTGAAATTTTTGCTTACTTTAAGTAATTCAAAAATGTGATTAATATATTTTCTTCGATATATGCAAATAACAAATACAATCGGAAAATCGGAAACGGTTTTAAACCTTAAGATTGATGCTGAAAACAAACTCATAAGTATTAATAATATACGGTGAAAATTATTTGTTAACGGTTTGGTTGCGAACGGTAGTTTAGAAAATTGTAATTTGCTTACAAGTGAAATAAGCTTAAAAATGGTAAAATGGTAAAATGAATGGTTGAATAGAAGTGCGCACTAGTGTTCGACTTCCAAGCAAGACAGTGCAAATGTTTTACTAGATTTTAAGTCATTCTTCCCAAAATCATTTTTTTTAAAAAGTTTTAAATAGCTCAATTTGCTCAGTGTTAGGACAAAGCGATTTTTCTTTCAACAACGTATCATCAGTGCAATATTTGTTTTTTATTTCATTGTAGAATTTTTCCTCCACTAGGGTCTATCATACTTTATTTTACGAAATAAACACGGAAACATGGAAAATGTTTATTTCAATACTTGAATAAATGCATGTAGAACATTTTCTAATTACAAGAAATAGCACAAACTCAAGCCGATGACCAATTCTAGGAGGATGAAAATAATTTAGCATTCCTAATAAGTAAGTGAAGCCAAAACGTGTAGGTAAACATTTTTGCATGGTGGACATTTCTCAATCAGTGTTAAAATTCATGTCTAAAAGTCATTGAAATACATAGTTTTTTCTATAGATGTCATTAACAATTGCACTGAATGCCGACACAACTTATCATCGGTTTCTGCACTGACCTCAACATTATGGTGCCTAAAGATTCGACCAGTGCAACCTTGAAACGGAGCTCAAATTTACAATTTGTGATTGTGCTTATTGGCTTACCATTGAAGTGTGCCTCTGAGTTTTCGACAACAAGCATTAAGCCAGTGGCAAGCATCAACCAGGGAGAGAAATGCCCTTCTAATGTCACGGTAAGGTTAATTTCCAGTTAATTTAATAATGAATCTATACTTCTCGAATTTCCTGTTGCAAATCAACGCCTGAATCAAGGGCAAGCGTTATTTATGTACTGCCTGGAGTCTGGCTGGCAACAGTCGGTGGCCAATCCTTTTTGGCAATGTCACATGACGTTGCATTTCAGCCCACCCCATCCTTTATGCGAGCCAATTCCGGAATGCATATGCTAAAGGATGACAATAAGGGAGGAAATTTAGTGCGAAATGACCTGCGAGGGCTTTCCAGAATACAAATATGAATAATACTCAGTCGCCTATTATTCCTGCTGGTGCGTAAAAATGCACTGCTACCAGAGGCCATTCAAAAGCCATTAATGCTTCCTTCGGTGCATTCGAACGCGGCCATTATTAGTCTATTATTCAAGTTATTTTTTCAACATTTAATACCGAGTGAATCACCAGGCCTCTGTGCGTACACGAGAGGAACCATTGTGATGGTGAAGAGTTAAATTAATGGCCACCGCTTGGCAAACGTTCCTCGGGATTCTGGTATGTGCTCCGTAAACAATTTGCCCTTTAGCCATTTTTATGATGCAGTTTAACCAACCCAGTAGTCTTTATTACGGCCATCATTTTAGATTAGTGGCAGAAGCACGAGGCTCTTTCACGGGAATGACTCAAGTCTGCTTTTTCTCGCTTGAGGTTGACCTCCAGTTACCAGAGAAAACCAAAATGTCCGTTCAGTAATATGTTATCCGTGGAAAATGGCCAAAGAAATCAGGCTGGACATCGTGTTTTTTTTGGCAAGCAAGCAAGTGATGGGTGTTGAATGAACCCGAATCACTAGCTAGGGTCGAACAAGACGCCATGCAAATGTGGTGATCGAAATATCAGCACAAATGGTCAGCATGCAGTGTTCATTGTCCGGAAATTGTGCGATATCTTGCTACAGGGCTCTTCGCATTGGACTGACACATTTCGAAGCTCAATATTTTTCATCGATCGCAATAATTTTCGAAATCAAAAGGATCCCACATTCTTTGGATTTCTTGTCAGATAGCTTATTTGTCTACGTTTCGGAAACTGTACTCTTCCAACGACCTTGTCTTTTGAGGCTTTTTGGAATCCCTCTCTTTTTCCTTTTTTTTTCTCAAATCAATTAACTGCCAGGCATTTCATAAATGCCAGTAGACCTTGAAAATAAACTAAACGTACTGACTGCACCGATCTGGCTTTCATTGCTTCTTGGTTGATGCTTTTGAGGGAAAGTATAGCTTTGGTGCTCTCGCTCTTCAGAGCACAGAACTCACCGGAACCACTGAAACTACTTGTCCTATTCCATATTTTGCTTTATTGTTTGTAGATCTTCGGCGTAGGCTTTACAAGTGTAACACTCGTTTAAGGTTATATTCGCAACATTTATAATGGGCAAATTAAGCAAAACCCAAGCCAAACCTTTAGTTAACTAAAACTATTCTTTTAATAGTTTTAAAACTATTCGTTTAAGTTCCTAGCTGCAACAGGTTATCGCTATGTTTACTAACCTTGTGTCATCAAAAACCTACCAACTTTTACGTTAAACTGGTTAACCTGTGGCTATAGGTAATCCAGGTTATCCAACCTGGCCCTAAATTACCATGTAAAGGTTTAACCAGTTGTTAATTTTGAATAACGTTGTTATCTTCATCCAAAGGTAGTATGTCAGTGGTATGTTCGATGATATGGTTAAGATGTTTTGTAAGAGTACCATGTATTCATTGGACTTGTTCGTTTGCAGCCAGGATCGTTGCAAAGGCCTCCTGAAGAAAGCGTGTGTAAGTGTTCAAAGAAAATTTTAGCCACTTCAAATATCCTTGACTGCGCATTGTCACGAGTCAATAATAAAACTACCGCCAGAAAATACTGCATTCCATTTTTTGTGTAAAATCTGATAGTTGCCATCGATGAATTTGAGAACGCAAAAGCATATGCCCGCAGAAATAGGCCGTGCCCTTCTGCCCTTAAACCTATCTTTGCTCCTGCATCCCATTGCCATCCTCCGGCTGTGTATAGACTTCGTTTTAGACCAATAAAGACAAAAGTTTAATGTTTCACATTAGTGAATTAGGGCAAAGTCATTTGCTGGCAGACGCCATTAATCACCAAACCACCAGCCAAAAGCATCCTTGTATGGAACTATGGATCGATAGCAGTTTTGCTTTTGACTCACTCATCAGGTCACCAGCCATCAGGGTTGGTTTGCATCAATGGATTTTCAATGCAACTCATCGTGTCTGTAACATCACCCAACATGTGTCATAGTTCATAGCTTAGCCTATGCCTTGAAAGCGTGTCAAACATTGCCCGAAGCATTCATGCGTTTTCTGTCATTTTAATCTTTGCTAAATGATAGAAATTTTTACGTCGAAACTAGTTTGAAGCATATGGGTTATTAAGGGGCCAATCACAAGAAACGTCCAGTACAAAATTGGTTAATCGACCACCTACATCCTACACTCTTCCTTGATCCTACTTCCCCCTATATTTCAAATTGTCCCACTTGATGTTATGATTTATTTCAAAATATACATGTATAAGGTAATATGTGACAAAATATTATAAAAATATACCCATTAAATACCGGAAATAGCTTGAATTGAGACTTTTAGTATATCTGTCTCATATTATCTTATTGCCTATATTTTGAAATATATCCCAACAACATGAGGGGTTCTAATGAATTTACTTAAGAACGACCTAATAGGATGCCCACCGTGCAAAGAAAACAAATGTTTGCTTTAAATTTATTTGTTCTAGTGTAGAAATTCCCGTCCACTAGGGTCTGCGGTATTTTTTAAAATTTTAAAACGTCCCGCTAATTCATAACAATTTAAACTTTGTGCAGGAAACACTTATTTCCATTTTTTCATTTTATTTATTTTTGATTTAATATTTCTTGAATAAACACAACATTTTCAAATTACAAAACTCAAACTCAGACCATAGTGGAAAACCAATCCTACACAGAAAAATAAATTAATTTAGCAATTGTAAAAAGTATTTGAAGCAAAAATGTATCAGTAACTTTTCTGCAAGTTGGGCATCCTTTTGAGCTCACACGATCAACTCATGCAATAAAATTGATCATACCGTCAAGAGAAATATTTAATGTTTGATGCCTTGATGGACGTCTATTTTGGCCGTTCCTTGAGAACAAATAACAAATACTGTATTTCTGATGCCTTTTTCAGCAATCCTAGTTCGTTCGAGGTGATTGCCCAAAACAGCTTCTACTTAGCAATCATTATTGCGAAAAAAAAAATGAATAATAAAAATTATAAATGTAGCAATTTGTTGAACGGCAAGGTGAATTATGTGGTGTAAAATTAGGTTTAATCAAGAGAAAAACTGTCATAGGCCACTAACTATTTTAATGACAGAATACAAGCGTAGCGTACGCTTGGAGTGAGACCGATTCGCTTTTTGAATATTATTTTTCGGCTTTTAAAGGGCATCATTATTGATTTTTTTTATCCCCCTCACAGATTACATTTTTTTTTCGTGTTCAGTACAATGGAAATTAGTTAGGCGTGGTCGGGTCGTTTTAAATAAAAGAGCCAGCGTATGGGCAGTCTAGAGACCGTGACCCCCTCCCCGCCCGCACCCCTCCCCATTGAGCACCCTATTACCCCCACCCCTTACAGAAACGCGGATCTTATCATGAATACATTACACGCGAAAAAGATGTATCGGCTGTAAATGGGAGCCGAAATCACCTTTAATGTAAGCTCGCCACGCCACCATAAATTAGACATCAGTTGACAATCCATGATTTGACGAAATATAGATTTTTTCGCCTTCCTGTAATTCGTTTTCGCCGCAGTCTATTGTACGCTACAACTCGTGTGCGTCGCAATCCAGACGCCATGCGAAGCCTATAAATTTAACGTCGAATGATGCACTTATTGCTTATTATGTTGTCGTCCTCAGTTGTTGTTTTGGCGGCATCTTGGCCTACTGCTGTTTTCTAACTCGGGCGACAACTGCTACGAATATCAGCAACTAGTTTTAAGACCGCCATGAATCCCAATTGGTCAGTTGGGAGATGTTGAAATGCAAGCGGGGTTGGGGTGGCTTTGGACGCCCCCTTTAACAGTAACACCCTGTGGCTGGCGAGTTTCAAGGGACGTCCATAAAGGACAGGCATTAGTCACAAATTTGAACCTTCATTCCCCTTATGTCCCATGTAGCAGTAAAGTTGAATTTGATTTTTGGACGAAAACGACGTCATAGTTCTACGCTAAACGACGTCAAAATGTGATATACTGGAAATGACAACATTAAAAGGGACTGAATTATTCGTCTTGAACAGTGGCACAGGGACACGTGTCCCCAACCCTCAGAGGACCACATCCTATACATGCATAAAAACATCAAAATAAAATACAAAAAATATGAAATTAAACATATACAGGAAAAGGAAAATTAAATAAGATGCTAGCTTATTATAGACTATCGTACTGAGCAGATGTCTTTTCAGCGACTTAACCATAGGGGAATAAGGGAAGAGTTTCCAGTAAGTAGGTCCTGGTCCTGGGCGTGTCGCTGATATGCGTCGTTTCATTTCCGTACTAACTGTAATCAAGCCGCGCTCAAAATAGCAGTAAACCGACGTAAAATTTAATTTATTATAACGTCTTTAGGTGATTAGACTTTTGATATTTTAATTAACAGAAGACGTTGTTAACCTAACGTCCTTTTGAGGTGTTTTTTAAGCAAGTCTTTGAAATTATAAAATAATTGTTAATAAATAGTGGAACACGTCCACTATTTAGTGCATTAGTGGTCGAGTTTGACGTTTTTCACGGTTCTCAGATGCTTTAGCCCTTCCACTCCTGACCTAGAGTCTAGACACCATCAAGAATCTGCGGTGAACAGGTGGGGCCGGATGTATAGCAATTCAGGTAACTGCTTAAATGCATACCCAATAGGAAATCGGTAGAATGAGAAAGACGCGGCCCAGGCCGCATTGTTTGTGGGATGAAGATACGTGTACATTATATGTCAACGTCGAAAACACGCAAATTGCTGACATTTTAATTAGGCCTACGAAGCGGCTTAAAAACGGCTTAATTGAAACTGGGTTGCTCAGCCTACACCAACCGGAAGATTGATTTTACCCGAAACTCACTCTCGAAAAGAGACGATCTGAAAAAGGAAATTTTAAGGTATCATTACGCTCCACATGACGCCATCTTGGATTTTTTTAAATATTATTAAAATAACTAAAGAGGACCCATTTAGGACAATATCAAAAGTATTTAAACAAAATAATTCAACGCCTAATGCATTTATCCGTCTAGACAATACATTTTTCCTGTCATGCATACTACTATCATTATACAGTAAAACCTCCTCTAACGGACACCTCTAAAAAGCGGACACCTCTAAATATTTTGTAAAATATATTTTACCCAAATTCCATAAGAATAAATTAAAAATAACTTTGGTGTTTATCCCAACTGTCATATGAATAAACTCAAGGCATTAAATCAATGATCAAGTTACTTTTCAAGGATTAATTACCCAGATACAGTAAAACCTCC
>JAQIXS010001961.1:0-25553 GCA_034700785.1 Rossiulus vilnensis | reverse complement strand
AATCAAGCATGAGGTACGCTCCCACTGGCAGCCCAGACCCGTCCTTGGACCATGGACTAGCCTGCTTCACTGGTTTGCTTCTGGCAATATTAATATAGGAAATCTTTTGCGCGTTGCATTCTGGGAAATGTCTCGATTGCTCTCTAGCGGCGCATCGTTGATTTAAACCGCGCTTTATTTAAATACAATTGTTTTCCATTTGCAAGGATATACACTGCAAGGATAACGGCTCAATTTATTTGTCCCTATGTAGTATTGGTCGTCCACTAGGGTTCCAGCTTTGGTTTACAATTTTAAAATGCCCCCTTAAATTGCCCGGGAAAACGGGGATTTTCCCCTGCATGACAATCGCCTTCGATTTTTTTCGGCGGTGTTTCCAAATCTCTTATGTTTTTTATAAATAAACGGGGCATTCTGAAATTATAAACTAAAGCTGGGACCCTAGTGGATGACCAATTCTACATGGAAAAAATTAATTGAACAATTATAATAATTATTTCAAGCGAAAAATGTGCCAGTAATATTTTTGCATGGCGGGCAAGCTTTTGGCTCATCCTTAACATGCACAAAAATCATCTTCCCACATGAGACACTGCCATTTTCATACGTTTAATCATAAAAGTCATAACTTAAATTTGGATTTCAAGAAAGTCGCTTATTCTGAAGTTATAAATAAAATTGAATCTGCAGATGAGTGCAGCTCTGAATTCCCAATACGCTTTCTATGTGCATCTTAAAAACCAGAAAACAATTGAAACCCTCCTGCAAACTAAACATCACACCTCCACCCTCCCCCTACCTGTACCACCGAATCTAGTTCACATGAGTGTCTAAAAGATTTATTCAAGCCTTCCAAAGTGAATCTGAACGCGACATTCAAAACTTAGTAGGTTACATTTATAAAGGCGCAATATAAAATATAAGAACATATCCATGCCTAGGGCCTCTTATCTTGACCTCAGTTTATCCTTTGAAGATACTGGATCCTCGAGCAACGTCCTTCTTGCGCTGATATTTTCCGCTTTTAACTGTAACAACTACGTTCTACAATACAGAAAACAACTTATCTCGAATTATCAACAAATTAACACGAGCCATGCTATGATGCGCGGTGGCACCATCTCACCAGAAGCAACAATTTAGAACTGAAAATTTTATTCCTTTTTAAATATGAAACTACCAAATCGATTCGTAGCAGGCATGCAGTCTGCGATGCTGATCTGGTCATATTCGCCCTGAATACAACAGAAACATCAGAAAATAGAAATTAGAAACAAATAGAAAATTACAAGCTACATGTACGTATTGCAGATTGCAATGATTATCAAACGCTTCAAATCAATAATAACTACTTAGCCTCAGTAGATTCAAAAAGAAAAGAAAAAAACAGATGAATGTAAGAAATTGAATGTGCAGTCGTCCATGGCAGGTTGGATTCGAACCCGCTCGGGTTTAGGAGTTCGTGATATCCTCACAGAAACAAAAGTTAGTCTGGCATAGAGGTCGACTTCCGTCTGGAATGTGAGAAATTCAGTCCATGATAGGTTTCGGCGTGATGGCGACCTCGCTGTTAGATCAAGGATTTACCGGTAGCAAGCGAGGTCGAATCTCGGAGGCCATTTGGAGTGGAAAATCATTTCACAAACGGAAACGTCAGTTGTGTTGGCGGCCAGATCATAATGGAGCTAACGCCTCTTATTAAGACCCAAGGATGCCCATAATATAATTTTGCGTCAAATACTTGTTATACTTGCTAAATTTATTTCTTACCGTGTCGGAAATCGATGTTTTCCTGTTTAGCAGTTTTTTTCAAGTTTCTTATCATTTCTTATAAATAAAGTTATACATGTACAATATGCACAACAACTGTCAAAAATACAGATCGTCTAGGGTCAGGATAATAATATGTAACAGCAGTGCACACAATGATGGGGAAGGTCACATATACAAAATAGTTTTCTATATTTCGAAGAACCTTTATTAATTTTTATCTTTTTCTAGAATGCAGATTTCACATAAAACAGAAAAAAGAAGTTGCACAATTTCGCGAATTGAGTAAGATATCAACTAGTACCAGCTTCTTGCCTTCATCAAATTTTAACTGAAATGATGTTCAAAAGACGGACTTAATCACAGTTTTCAATATGCAACTGCGGGATTCGTGCAAACATGTTACAATAACGGCTTCTAGCAAATCACCTTCATAGGACGCGTTTACGGCAGTATTTTAATGTTTACAAGGTATGCGGTTAAGGCACCCACTTCACGTTCTGAATATACACATGTATACAGAATGCATACATTAGACATTGGTGGATCTTTTTGCAGTGTCAGTGCACTATAAGGGCATCATCGGAAACATTGATGTTTGTAAAACATGTTGAGAACGCAAAGTTTCAAATAAAATGATTTGTATAAATGTAAAGAGCCTTCTCAAGGGCTTCTGAAATCATTCGAACAGCAAGACCCAAAAACGTTTGCAGATCCTGATTTGTTTTGGGCATCCTCTGAATTTAAATACAGGTGTTCCAGCCTGCATATATTCGTGGCATAAACGTATTTGCGTAATGCTTGCAGAAATTCAATTCAAGTAGTGATGTGAAATGCGTAAACTTATATCATCAAATTTCACTTCATTACTTCCGTTTCGCTATGCACACCGAAACATTTCGTGTACATAGTGCAGTTTTATCATTTTGTGGTATCAGTTCAATTGTTGTTCATGTTTGTCAGTCCGTTTAACGACGAGGGATCAAGAGCACGCGATACCTGAGACAGGCCGGAGAGAGGCTACAGCAAGGTTCAAAAGTAACATAAACAAAGAATGTAAACATGGCAAAATAGCAAAACAATGTTTTTTCATTTGCTCAACCCATTTCTCAACCCATTCGGGTTTATGGTTTCGAAAAAATAAAATCGGCTTTCTATTAAAGCTGTAATTCTCTTAAATGTACACACAATTGTCAAAATTTTGAGCATTGCTCAACAAGGAATGAAAAAGAGGGAAATTGGTTTGCAGTTTAGAACTTGCCCAAGGAGGTTATTTATGAACTGACTGAGGATGGAAATTAATAGAATCTGGTCACAGCTGAATGACCTGAAATGGTGACAATTTCTTATTGAAATTCTACACCACATCACAGGGGAATTTTTTATGACTTTAGTAGATAATATCGAAACTTGATTTAATTGATTAAATAAAATATGAAATCCAGACCATCTTTTAAACCTCAGTGTGTCCTTCCAGTCGCACAATTAAAGGCAAAACCTGTCAGACAATCTAAATGTACGTAAATTACTTGAATAACCTTTACGTGATTCTGTGGATTTTTTGGACGACTGATAAGAAAACGTATCCTTTATTTTCGTGTGTTGAAAACACATTTTGAATTTAAAAGTAGTGCCAAGAATTACTGTTTCCATAATTATCTGAAGAACCATGCGCCTCTATCCTTCTCTGTCTCACTTGTAATAATAATACAATCGAGTTTCAACTCTTAGGAGTTGGCCTGGATAGCGTTTGTCCCTCTGGGCTTGGTGTCATATGGTGGGTAAATGGTCTAATCGGTTGCGGCCCTTGGTTCCCTGTTGGTATAGTTGAGCTTGCTTAGCGTCAGGAGTGTTAGTCTGAGAATGGCTTCCGGTCAGCTGAGGTAAAATATTGTAATTTCCATTCTGCCAGAAAGTAAAAAAAGTTTCAATTATATGCGATACTATTAAAATTCAGCAAGCAGCTATTAAATCCTCTATAAGTATCAAATACAGCATCACAATTGTTATATTTTCCGTTTCTGTACAAAAACTGATGTTATGCTAATTACACTGTATAGCAAATCATTCGAAATCAAGTTATTTCAATTCCTTAGAAATGTAAGAAAGTTTGTCTCACACTGAAACTCTTACACACCCGCATATGCTAATACATGTAAATGTACTTTAACCACTTACTCTTGAGCCTCTGCTTCTTCGTATACGCTCATAATCGTCAACGTCATAATCGGAGGATCGTTGGACATAACTGGAGAAGTATGGGTGTTGAAGCAATTGCTGCGTTGTGTATCTGCGGGCAGGGTCCTTTTCCAAACAACGCTGAAGTTAAAATTAAAAACAAAACTCGAAAAAAAAACTTTTCAAGTTTATATTACAACTGACATGCACATACTTTTATTTAAACTAAATAATATTAACTATTATAAAAGTTTAAAAAAATCTGATTTCAATCATTTCTAATCATGCAGAATATGCAATAAAAATGTTGCGCTGATCAACAATAAATAAAAGCCAACATGATGAAAGCTTAAAATTCAACATGAAAATTTTCAGATAATAGACCGATCATTTGATCACTATCATGTTTTTAACGATGAAAACTGTTCAACGTAAATTTTTGACCCTGCAATTCGGCTGCAGAGATTATTTTGAGTACGCTGTTTTCTCTGCAGGTCTCGATCCGTTTTCTCTTTCAAATGTAAACGATTATGTGACACTTTTTGTTGTTGTTGTTTTTAAAAATGTTGAAAACGAAAGGTTTTACCTTTAAAAGTTAGTTGCTAGTGCAACTTTTGCTTATATTTTACCTTTAAAAAATCCATAGCGGCTTCGTTTATGTCCTTGGGCATTTTTTGTTCAAGTGGATCCTAAAAGTCATTAAATAATTAATTTAATTCGTCGCCGAATCGTCGACGGTGGCCAAGGAAAGGAACTTACCCTGACTTCCGGTTCGGGAATTGTCATTCCGGAAAAAAATTGATTATTTTTAAATATTGTCATATGCCTCGGCGTTAAATCACCTGAAAGTATGTAAAGGATTATTTTAAAGCTCGTGCACGGCATAATTAAACACACAATTCCCATTCTGATTTTTTTGTTATAAAAGATAATGGAATACCTAAAGTTTTTCTAATTAGAAACAATTGATCCAAATCGGATTTTCCTGGCCATAGTGCTTCCCCAGTCAAAAGTTCGGAGAATACGCAGCCAATGGCCCACACGTCTACAGGTGCACCATATTGTGTGTCCCCCACCAAAAGTTCTGGTGCTCGGTACCATCTCGTTGCAACATAGTCTGTATAGTTCTCTCCAGGACCAGCTGCAAAAATTGGTTTTTAAGACCGTGCTTCTTTATACTTAATTAAAGAGAGTAGCATAGGATCTGAAACTTACTGAGCATCCTTGCGAAACCAAAATCGCAAAGTTTTACGTTTCCTTCTTTGGTTATAAGAATATTTTCTGGTTTTACATCTCTGTGGATACACTGAAAAAAACCCCAATCATTACTGATATTTTTTTCCATTTATAAATTCATAGTTTGAATAAGTCATTAGACATAACTGTCTATAAAATTAAATGATTGTTTTTACAGAATATTTTTCTGTTTTCAATTTCTACAGAATTGTTTTACAGCGTAGATCAATCGAGGTAATTAAAAATAAAATTTCGTATTTTAAAATAAACAAAGTCTAATTCTTTCAAATAAACACTCCATTAGTGAAATCAGTAACACCAATTTTAGAGAAAGTATATTTGCATGCCAAAATGCATGTATATTTTATGCAGTGATTTTTTATTCAGTGACCTGTCTATCATGTTTATAGGGAATTTTATTTCATAAAATGTCAGCTGTTCCTAACGAAATTTGCACTTTCATTTTCAAACTTACATTATGTTGATGGCAGTAATTTAAGGCTTGTAACGTTTGCCAAATTATCTTCTTTGTTATCGTTTCAGCTACCCTGTAAGCAAAGTGAGATTAATCAGGTGTTTAACGAAGAAAAGTATCGAAGTGAATAATGTAAACATTATTAAACAGTTATTGTTAACGTTGCATTTTGCTGCATTTTACCATTAGTAGCATTAAATGCTTCACTGTACTTGAATTAATAACTTAAATGCAAGTTTACGAAAAAATTTAATGTAAAGCACCTTTACTACAACACGTATGTGTATAATGATCCAAATCAACAGCTACATAAGAAATAATTAAAAAACAACTTTAGTGTTCATGTCCAATCACTTGTTTAAGTAGCTTTAGCGCCTCCCCACCATAGAATCTCATTTTTTTTCAGTCAAAACTATCCACCCTTCCCATAAATATTTTCAAAAGCAAATTACAAGTACATGTAAATTGAACATAAAGGGTTACCGTTTATACGGAAATTCATAGCATAAGTGAAATTATTATCGCGTAACATAGCGAAAAAACCTACATAAATTTCTCTAAAATCAATTTTTCGGCTTTGCACGCACAATAGTGTGCAACAGCCCACCCCCTTCGTGTCATTTCTACTGATAATTGGTAACCACGCTCTCCTTCTCATATCAATATGTTAGGGTTTATTAATTCATTAAAAATTAAATGTGCAATTTGAAAACCCCACGATTCAACGTATTACATCCTTACCCTCTTGGATTCTTCTCTAATTCGTTGAGCACTGTGTGATCGCAAAATTCAAACACTAAGTGCAGTTTACGTTTTCTTCTAAATACTTCAATAAGATTAACCAAATGTGGATGCTTGAATTGCTGTCAAGAGAAAGTCAAAAAAAAATCGTCACAATTTAGTTTACATGCAAAAATCACATCTTTCCCAAGAACATTTCATACAATGCTGAAGGCGCTGATCGAAAACTTGCATATGTTACTGACAGTACCATTATCGCATTTGGTTATTGACCTCCAAGATGCAGTAAGATTTCTCTGATGAATAGCGTATTCCCTGCTAATTTGTCGAGTTGGTAAACCTTGTATAACAAAGGTCGGCATATACATTGTTATCATTCGGTATTTTTTGTTTATTCTAAGAAAATGATCCATAGCAACGCGCCAGGTCGTTGACACCTGTTTCATGGTGAAAATGCAAATCGATGCACGATGATAGAACTTGATTACAATTGTTTGCGTGCAGACCACCTTTACCCTAGTCTGGGTGCGAGTAGATTATAACTTGACCCACCGAATACCAGCCACACCCTTCGACGAGCCGTATTATGTCACATTTAAATTAGTCTTGATTTAATTGGAAGAGGCTAAAACCACCTCCTGGGTTAACTACCGCATGCATACCAAACTCGATTTTAAATTATACTAAGATTGGCTCATTGAACATATTTGCAATGCACTTCAATATGCTTTACCTACACTTATTTCATCATGCATCGACAATGCCAAATAACACAAAGTTTATAGCAGAAGAATCGACAGAAAAGTGCACATTAATTCACATTCTACCCAGATGCTAAAGACTTTTGGAAGTAGCATTTCAATGTCATTTACATAATAACACGTATTTTGCACATACAAAAGTGTCATCTGTGAGTATTTTTATACATGTGAGCATTGTTTCCATCCTTTATTTTAGAATGAAAGGGCGGTTCAAAATGGAAAGTGTACGAAGTTTGGTAATCCATTATTTTTGCTTGTGTTTTAATTTATAGTCTGTTCAAAATTAGAATATACTAAGCCAAAACTTATCAGAGATATTCAGCTTATATATGTATATTTTGCATTCCAGCAAAGGCAAAGCCACATCGCTGTCCAACGGTAGGAAATGAGTCATGGGACAGGAAAGATTAACCGCAAACAGGTTCCTTCATTCTATTGGTCCATTTGAATCCGGTTTTGAACAAAATATAGAACAAACAAAAATTGTTTTATTTGGAAACATCGTGAACTTAAACTTTTGAAAACCATTGTTTGAGAAAAAAAAATGTGTTCATTAATTCCAATACCTTCAGTAGAAAAAAAAAGTTCTGCCAATATAAAATTCTAAATACTGCCACAATGAATAGAATTTCATTCAACGGCCGATCCATAATTATCAACCAAACGGCCACTATTAATCAAGTGCCATACTCTGAAAGGTCTAAAACAACATTCAGCGGTGACAATATCCTTTTAGCTGGACTTCACTCATGCGTTCAAGTGCACATTCAATGAAAGGCTCATTCATTTTCTAAAGATCAAATGAAAACAACTACCGGTTATCGTGATCGGTTATCCTCCCAATTTTTTTTTTGTCAAGCGCTCATACATGTATTTCATCACGAGATCAAAATTGCGTCTCTGATTTCACCTTGAGAATTCACTTCCTGCACTCCATCAAAGACAGGTTGATGACCCAGGTAGTCATGAATTCAGTTGATTTAATCGATTCATTGTTTCTCGCCATGGAAACAAGTCTCGTAACTTGGCGTGCAATGAGGCGAGCATTCAGCCAAATCACATGCAAGCGTTTTCCGATACAAGTTTTTGTTGTTGGTATTTCCTTATAAAGCCACCAAATTCTAGGAAAAGCACACGTATCTGTAATCATTATCAATTGCGAATCATAGATTATAAAACAGGTCCTGATAATTATCTTTGATTGATCCAACCACTTTAAAATTCCGCTTTAGAGATTGATGTTTGATAAATTAGCCATTGGATTACATGCATTTAAGATTACTGTGATTTACTGAAATGTATTGAAAGATGGCAAAGCCATTGTCCGGTTGGCACCGGATATTTAGCATACATTTAATTAGCGTGAATCCTAAACTAGAAAAAAATGAACTAATCGCATTATTTTTCCAATTACTTCCAACTAAAATTGCACTGGCAGGGGCTGACTGACGGATTTGGTTTCGCGAACGCATTTAATTTCGTTGCAATTTAATAATAATGTCATTATAGAATTAAATAGTGCCGAGGCCTTGGCCTCAGTTACTTGTTATTTGTTCGGATCCTACACGTAGGCATTAAGATGTCAATACTCGTAAGGACTTACAGTTTGCTGCTGCCTCGATAGTTTTATCTGACAAGTGACATGAAAATTGCGCTTGCTTCATTAGTAATGCGGATGTATAGTGGCCTCATAACGGGAATTGCTAATTAACTCATTAATAATGAAACAACGCGCGGGTCTTTGTTAATCATTCGCTCTGACAGGCAACTACTGAAAGTGGAAAACAAGCTTTTTTATGCAGCATAACTGCGAATGTTAAGCCCGGCCCAAAAGGGTGCCCACATGCCAAAAATTACACATTTTTGCTTCAAATACTTAGTATAATTGCCAGATTTATTTTCCTCAGTGTAGAACTGGATGTCACACAATACAGGGTCCGAGTTATTTTTATAATTTGAAAATTTCCCGTTTATTTACAAAAAAAAAAAGTTAAATAAATGCCACTTCCAAAAACCTGGTTTTCGTTTCAATGAAACCTCCAAATTAGGCCATCCTTGGTTTCATAACGTTTTTTTCAAGTTTATTTTAAATAAATAAATGGCCGTTTTCAAATTCTAAAATATAACTCAGACCCTAGTGGACAACAAATTCTGAACGGGGAAAAATAAATGACGCAATCATTGAGCAAAAATGTGTGCTTTTCTGCTTGGTGGGCAGATTTTTGGGTAGGACAATCTTAACGTATTTGGAGAACAATGCAGAAAAGCTGGGGTTTCCAGAAACGCCCAGAATGCAGAATTTCATTTGCATATTTCTACGAGCATAATAACGACCTGATTATTAGCGCGCAATGTACGAATGTTAGTGCAAACGTGAATCGCACTGTTTACTGATGGGTGTTAGATCGGTTCCATTCTAGTTTACGGAATGCAAACGGATGTGGAACACCAGGTAGATCAAGCGTCAAATCGTGTCACTGTCAACTAAACTATTCATACAGGTCTACATGGACCGAATGAAAGGTTTATTTTCTTCGTTAAATAAGACTGTTCAATATGTCTTTCTGCCGTGTTGAATTTTCGGTCATGTGACACGCATCGGCACTGCACGTTGCTATGGTTCGTTGTTGGTAACCATAGCGACACCTGTTCAAGCTCACTTGCCAGCTTTGTCGTACGCGTCGATGAATTTTTCATGCGCATTATGCGCCTTTGAAACACCTTTTGTTGCAGCAATCCATAAGGCTTCTTTTATGAACATCATTTAACGATACCATTTATGAGAGATGCACGTTGGACAAAGAGTAAAACTGTTGTTGTCACCAGAGAGCAACATTTTCACCCAAGAAAACGAGCCGCATGTCCATCCAATTAAAGCGAAGGTTCATCGATTTAGAAAGCACGCGATAACGTGGAATCAAAAAAAAAAAAATCACAATTCAAATGAAGTTTTAAAAAAAACATCCCCGTAAAACTGACAACTAACAAGCCTTTGCGACGCTACGCTACGCTGACATCCTCGTTAGCAAAGCGTTATGCGTTTTTTTTTCATACAGTGCAGGACTGAGGGTAATGGTCTAAATGAATTACCCTAAATAGAAATGCTAAACACGTAAATCTCTAGCAGCGCAAACAATACAACACGAAATGTTGATTTGCTTTAATTATAGAATTTATTATAGTGTTTACTCACAACGTTCTATTTACATCGAAAATGGGCAAGGGATTGAAATATGAAGTTGACTTTTTCAAACGTTTGCGTGCATATCGAGCAGCGTTTGCTGCAAATTCAGTCTTCCTTGTTTCAAAAAAAAATTTTACCCATGTTATTCTTATTATTTTAATTTTAAGATAAAATCATTGTTTCATCTCTTATCTCTGTCTATTAGTCAATTATCCCGATAAACTCGGTGACGTTTTCTTTTACCTTTTCAGTTTTGAACACATTTTCCCGACCACCTTGACCATTGTAAATACAGAAAATATGACATTATGACATCTAAAAAAGTTCACTATTTCTAAAGATGCATGAATGACTGATTATGCCATATGTCTTGACATTGGTGATTAATTATGGTATCTATCTATAACTATACATATATAAATTAAATAATTTTCATAACTTCTTCCATGTCGTTAACTTTTTTCATAAGCATTACAAATACGTAGTTCAACCTATTTTATAAATAAAGCAATTACCCTTTGATACCAAAGGGTAACTTTAGATGCTCTACTTAGATGGCATCAAATGATAGAAAATTGGCAATTAATTTTTTTTTAAAACTACTAAAAATAGGTGCACTCTATGCATGAACATTAAAGAGAAATTTCTTTAAAGGGAAATTGAATGCACTAAAATACCCAGAGAATTACTGAAAGGTAAAATTTCATTTAATACATGCATAACATTAATGACATATAATTCATTATATGTCAATTTAATGAGTTTTATATTATCTCGATGACCTGAATTTAATTTTATAACTTTTCATTGACGTCTTGTGGCAGTAGAAACATTGAGCTATGTGGACGCAAGTGTAATATTGATATGAATAATTTCTTTAATTTGTCAAAGAAAGCTTTATTTCCTGACGTTTCTCTGACTATTTATTTACTTTCCAATAATCGTTGTGCATTTTGCTGAACTTTATGACGTTTATCTGATTGTCGTTTAGTATTACATACAGTATGCAATGTTACTAAAATCATAAATAAATAAATATCATGTGTGTTGAATTTTTTTAAAAATTTTGTCGAAGGGCATGTATCTGATTTACATTAAACCTGACCGTGCTCAAGATTGTGATGATAGGGATCATCAAGTAATTTTCATGTAATCAAAAATAACAGAAAATCGCACTTATCAAGGCAGACAGACTCGTATATGTATTCTGAATGTGATCGAAACCTTCACCTCGTGTGGCATCAGCGGGTTGCCCAATAATGATGTTGTTACAGTTCGGGCATCAACAGCAATGGCACTGATGCAGAAATCCTCCTTCGAATTCATTCAAATAGGATAGCCCCCGTATCTATTACGTAGGCGGTTCTAACGCCCATAAAACGTTCTGCGCTGTTACCCACGTAAGTACTGCCAGTGTGCAAATTTGTTTACGAGCAAAACTTTGTCCATATTTTTGCATATGAAATAGCCCCTTACGTCGGGCAATCATGCATTGCAAGAATGTAAATATGAATTGCCTCCTTATTATCTGGAATCTGGTGAACTGTGGGCATTAATTAAAACACATTTTGAAATACACATTTAAAATACAAAATGTGTATAATACCAAGTAGGTTGAGAATTTATTAAGTGTTTTGTTTCTAACGCATAACCTGAATCATATTTGCTAACATTCTACTGACATTTGCATTGTGATATTTCCATAAGAAATAACTGATTTCAGTGTTTCACGTACTTCATAATTACGTGCACATGTAGATTCTAAACCATACTCCCTTGCACTACATTTTCCCTTGAAAAATATTTCAAACACTACTTGTATATATCACAAATTGTTCGAAGGCTTTCGACAAAATTGATGGATTCTAATTCGGATTAACGTCAGAATGCTGCTTAAACGTTTCAGGCATGGTTTACGACAAAGGGTTTATATTTGTGCACGGGCAGTTTTATTTGCATAAAAATTGGATCTTTATGATGTTAAGCAGATTAAAATTCTGATTAAACTAAAAGCATTCTGTCTCCCTTCGGCTCATTTACGAGTTCATATTGTGGAGCATTCGTGGGCAATCAATAATGAAAATGACAGGGTACCTGGAAGGTAAAACAAGCTTGTTTACGTTTGCGACCACCCCTGAAACCATTCGAATTAGAGATGATAAAGGCCACGCGGGGAATATATGGTCACTGCTATTTATAATAGCTTTTGCTTGAATTGAACCAACGTGCGGAACTGATTCTTCCACAGCGGACAATGAGCTTACATGCATTGCACAAAGAATCTCCAGGCTAATTCTGGGTCCTTGATTACCGTACAAACGAAAACACGATGACTACGTGTCTGGCATAGATACGTATACGTGCAGTTTGGTCTGCCAAAACTATGGGATACTATTGTGCAAAACATTTCAAAAATACTTTAAATTCGTGATGAAATTGAATTGCTCACTCAGGATAATTCTTATGTACAAAAGCCTTTGTAGATCACCAATCAAAAGTAAAGGGATGTCCTGATGTAAAAGTTCGATCGATACTCAAATGTTTTTAGCATCGATCCTTGGCATCGGTATTGTTCCATTCAAGAGAAGTAGTGGTAAGGGGCCGTTCATTAAGGAGGTTTACGAACTCTGATGTCCACTTTTTATTCACCTTTTTGGAAGAGCTTAAGCTTTTTAGTTCAGTGAATCCAGTCAAAAACGACCACTTATGCACTGAATAATTAGCAAATGTGACATCTTTTTACGTATTATCCTAAATGGACGTCATCCTAACCCATAGTTGATTCGTTTCAAATTTAATTATTTGTTTAACAACGCCATGAAAGGACGATTTGTTAGCAACAACGTCCTCAATCGACATCATTAAAAGTAACCACGTGTTAATTCTTCATTAATTATAAGGTTGAAAGTCAAAAGCACATAAATTACGTCATTTACATTTAATTGTGACGTCATGGTATGTGGAAACGAGACATTTTAGATTGAGATTTGATGGAAATAAATAATGGCGCATGTTTGGGAAATTATTACATCAGTTTTGTTCCTCTCTATTATTCAAAATTACGCGTTTTTTGGCCCAAACATTTTAAGTACGTCATATAGACTTCGTGTTACATGGGATGAGAATAAGCATGCTAAAGTACGGGGAGTTTTGTCAAATTAAAACGATAAGGGTGCCAAAAAAGTCAACTTTTCGACCTTAGTGAATTCATTATTATTATTATTATTATAATGATTAATTTAAAGCTGACTACTTATTTAAGGCATCGCACTGGGCGAAAGATTTAAAACAAAAATTTAGTTATTGTAATGTTTTTTTTATGTGTGGTGTACAATTCAAGTCGAAGTTGCTAGTCAATAATTTTCTTAATTATAGAACACTTGTATACCAATGATAACTTATCGATAAAAGCAATCTACCAATTATGATAAAACAAGCGAAAGGGGACGCAAACAACGGATTATCGCGTGCGAACTTGCCACTGCCAAATACTTGACCAGACGTTCGCAAAAACCACAATTTTACAAGGACCTCCCAACGTTGATTGAAATTCAAAATTAATGCAGACAAAAAATAGAAGTTAATCCTTTGCCAATTTTTTTAAACTATACCAACGCATTTCAAATAATGGGGTCAAAGAAACTCCGCAAGCACTGATCGACATTCTGATTTCAATTCACTGTGCATACATGTATGATCGCCATTTCTGATAATAATTGACGATTTGGGATTTTCGTAGAGTCAAAACCAGACAATAAATCGGAATGTACACGTAATTCAGTTTAGCATTGTTATTTTTGGTTCGCTAGTTTTGTTTGAATAAATCGCAGGTAACTTGGAAAATATTTATTATGACATTTGCCCATGTGATATATGTGCTCGTGCACGCACGTAGCTTGCGTCGTCCTTTAATTATGCATAATACTTCCAAGTTATAAATTTTAGAAAAAGTTGATTCTAATATTTACAAGCGATATTAGCTTGGGATTATCAGCGGAAGAGGTAAACAGAATTTGACCCCAAAACCCAACGCCCTATGCAAGCGCAAATGGTTGCATTTTGCCTTTAACGTTCAAAGGTGAATGGAATGCTCATTATTAAAATTAGCTATCGAGAAGCTTTCGTTAGGACTGCAATATAACTATCGGTTAAGCATGGGCTATCATGCATGGACTCAGTGAATATACATGCATGAGTTGTATGCTCTTCATATTTGCGCCCCTAAAGACCTGCTGTACGTGGAAGTGATTAATAGTAGGAAAATTGCCCCGAAAATTGCGGATTTAAACGCACGATGCATTCACTTTCATGACGTAATAATAAATCGGTGGGAGGGAGGGGGCACGCATTTTGTATCGATTAAGCAAAACGAGAATACAGGCGTACAAATGCCAGATGCACACCAATTCATCGGTGATTAGACACGTGCAAATCATACAAAGGCGCTTGCCAAAAACAGGTACAGGTACAGGTGCACTGTCGCATAAAAAAATGGCCCATACTTTCAGTATACATGTACCTGTCACAATACAAGGTGAAACAAAAAACGGAAGGACGTCATTAAGTGCGCAAAGTTCGTGTGACTTCCATATCAAAATAAGAGTTTAATTGAAAAGGGCGTATTAACTGCTGTGAATAATGCACATTTTCTCATGCAGTGGTGTTTGTTCATTTGGATTTGACCCAAACATTAATTCGTATTTCAGCGGATTCCTGACAAGGGATATCCAAATATGTATCGAACATGTTATTCTTGAAACAAAACATACGCATAAGAATCCTAAAGAAATACCCCCATAGCAGTAAAAGCCCACAAGTTATGCAAATGCATATGCAGTAAATTGAATATATGTCAATGATTTAACAACGATCGATCTATTGCACAAATCATATCGTTTCAGAATATTTCTAAAACTCAACACGTTTTTTATAATGAAAACTGATAATTAATAGCCGTAGTAATTAAAATATTGGGAGCGTATAAATTGATGAAAACTTATCTTTTAACAAACAGATAGATGCAGTTTGATTGAAAATAAATAATAAAATGCAAACCGTACCCTGTGATTGCAATGATGCAAATACATGTAAGTAAATTTAGTGCAAGAGGAAAAATTGACCTCAATTACAAATTTATAACCTGAACAAAATGAGAAAACATTTGTATGTTTAAAAATGTCAAGAATGTCAGGAAACTGGGTTAAATAAAATCTTATTTGGGTTATTCGCATCATTTAGCCAAAATCAATAAATATTCGAAATTCAACTATCGGATATGAAAGTTAAAATTTGAGGGGGGAAATGGGTTAATTTTTTAAACTTTTTATTTAGTTTGAAAGATTCATATACTATTTTATTTTCGAATAAATTTTATTCAGGCTATTTGTGGTAGAGGTATTCGCAGCATTTAGTCCAAATAAAATAAATTAGAAATTCAATTAAAAATTTTCACAACATTTTTCCTAACACGATTTCTTTGCTACATTTTGTGAAATACACGGACGATTCCTTTTCGCATTGAGAACATAAACAACATTTAAATTGCGGACATATTAACGCACAAACAAAACTTATTAAATAGGGATTGCCTTACCTTAAGAAGTCTAACTTCCCGCAGTGCTATTTTTCGTATAAGTGGATCGTCCTCGGTTTCCACGTATTTCTTAATAGCAACCAACTGTCCATTTTCTTTATTCCTGCACTTAAACACCACGCCGTACGAGCCTTCACCAATTTTGCTCAATTTTTCGTATTTCTCCATGAGCCTACTCGGAGAAGGATATTTCCTGGAAACCACAAGAAACAGCGCTATTAAAGACTATTCTGCACGCATTATTCCACGTAAAAACGCCCAGCTAAAGCAGTTTTTGGAATATGCGAATCCTTAGTCATTCATAGCGCGGATCATTTGAAAATCTTATGATGACACGAAAGAGTCGTTCTAGTAAGGACCACTATAACTTTTCGGCAAATATCTGCCGCCCAAAGTGGGCCAGATGCTAAATGGTCGGCGAGGACGAAGGCGGTGGTCAGCGAGACACGAAAGAGGACAGTAAAGCGGCGTAATTGCCCAGAATGAAACCATCAAAAAGGCATTGATTACGGCTTTTACACGGGCAAACACGTAAATAATGCATATGCAAATAAGGCAGCTGCCAGAATTCCATATCAAACATTGAACGTACTTGGCTCGGTATAAGTAAGCGTTATAAGGCATCCTAGAATGGCAATGGGTTGGAAGATGGTTTGGCAGAGAACCTTTCTTAAAAAAGCCAACTTTTCGCATAAAATGAATAGGACTGTCAATCAAGTAATCCTGAGGACAGTTCGTTACAGCAACTTTTGCCAACTTGCATCTCGCGTTTATGGAGAGAGCTCATCCCAGCAGCTGGCCTGCATTTCTACTGAATCCCTCGCCTCCACAGAGCAGAATACGAGCGATTTTGAAAAATCGATGGTTAGGACGATATGGTCTGGGTGGCAAAAAGATCACAACCTACGTATTTAGCGAGAGAAAGGGCGCGTATTTTAAGCTCGGAAGACCACTTGCTGTAATTTGCTTAATTTTTTATGTAAAAGCGCAAGCAGAAGCTTCACAGCTAGCATACGTATGCAGTGATGGCAGAGCTCGAGGGATGCATTTAGCAAATGCAACACATACCAATTAGGCCTATACTCAATTCTTAATTACTTTACAAAAAATCATTTCCAACATTAAGCCTTTCATTAGGCATCCGGTGAAATGGCTTCGCAGACACTGAGCAACTCTAGACCAATCACGTGTTAATTCACGTTTTTTCTCCAATAGCCAATTCTTTCAATTTTTTAAAATCTATATCGTATCGAACACAGCCTGCAACTTTCAGTTAGGGCAGTACACTTAAGTGTCTTGGAAAAGCGCTAGAGCAGCACCGATTTGAGATCATCACTATCATGGTCTCAAGTCGATACACCAATTTTTGGCTCGATTAGAAAGTGGTTCTCTCACTTTTTCGAGTAGTTGAGAATACTCTCACTTTAACGGACCAATATGTTTTGATGGACGAGCTCAGGCTGATATAATTTTTTCCGTACGAATCTAGCCTGTTTTTCCCCAATGCTATGCATACGAATACATGGACATCCTTTCCGTATCTGTCTGACCATTATTAAAAACATCAAAGTGGACATGACTCTGAGAGTTAATGTCGAGATTCAACTTTTCACTCAATCCCACGAGAGGCAAAACTATCTGAGAAGTGTAGACGATGTTTGTTTGTTCAATTGAAGTTATTTAACTACCCCAATGACTAATAATTTTATACTGCAGAAGTGAATTTTATATTTTATTAACTCTATAATTTTGCACCAAAGAAGGGCCTTCTTAGTTCGTGTTCAAATGGGTTTCCATCAGGGATTAATTTAACATTTTAACTAATTTAATTATTTGCTATTTTTTGATTTGGCAAACTTAAAATCGCAAAAAAGAAACATGGGCATAAAATATTGAGTACCGGTATCTGAAAACTCAGAAAATAATTTATACCTTTTTTTCCCCAAAAACAAGTAAATCTGAATGGAATGCTTCCCACTGGCAGATTATTATCATTATTATAATTTTACAAAATCAATTTTTGCATTGTATGAAAGTATCACCATATTACTTGTTCACGCTATCTATCAGCAGTTTAAAAAAATCCAATTCACTTATCGTTCAAATTACAGCGAACTGCTAGCTCGATATTACTTTCGTCTTTCAATAAACAAAAACTTAGTAGTTTTTATACCGTATTTTCTTCATTATTTTGAATTATTGGTTATTTACACTGTAAAACAATCTTCCCGGAATCCTGACTAACGTTTGGTGTTCATAGCGGTACAAAAACTACTCGTCCATCCACATGTCAAATACTGACGAAACCTTTACATTTGCGGTTTACCAAATAATACCTTAACAACTAAGCACTTAAAAATCCTAATAGTCTTCTTGGATCCCCGTAAGGAAGAGTCATTAAACGTAAATCAATAGTTGCGCAATTAGGAAACGGTAATTTGATGTTCAAAACGGCATAAAACCGTAACAACACATTTCGCTTATATGGTGCCAAGTGAATTCCTTACGATAACAGTAAAAAAAACCAATTCTGCTCATTTATTTTTAAATGGGTTAGCGTGCGTACACTTGACCTTCACAAAAGTATTTTTTCAGGCACGTGCATTAACTAAGGAGGCCGTAACGTACTCCAGAAACTAATTTTGAAATCATGACATTCGGGCTAATTATAAGGCCGTGCATGTTTGCGAATTGCGAAGCAAGCCGTGTGTTTAGATTAGCCGCTATCTTGATACATGAATTAATTCACGAAAGCGAAATTGATTTTGGATAAACCGACGTCATGCTTTCTCGCCAAGAACATTTGGCATTTCCCGAGCCCCATTCAGCAATTTCTGGTTTTTAGATTCATGACTGCCATAAGCATATTTACTGAGCCCTGTTACAACAGTTCATATTTTAAAGAAACCCGTGGGCCTTTTTTAAATTTAGAATCCATTCGTGGCTTGGTAACATCATTGTCAAGGCCATGCCTCAAACACGAGTGAATCGAATCCAACGGCAACAGAAACACGCACGCTACGAACTTACCGAAATTACTGTAGAAGCCTCGGCCGAAAACGCTGTTGGCAAAAGAAATAAACGAAGAAATAATAAAGAAATCATCCCGACGGACGTTCCTTCAAAATGTCATTTCCGCCATGTTGCGAACACTACTGTATCGACCACCTGCGTATCGATTGGTTTCCCCGTAGGCGTCATCTATACATACCAAACAAGGTGTTGAAGGCTAGATGGCGCTTTAAACATGATCCTCAGGGCTTGCAAACACGGTTTCAAAGTCAGGGAACATGATCTGAGAACTTGAGCAGATGTATTGGTTTGACATGGTTTTACTTAAAAATTATAGCATGCTCTATATCAGCGATCTTAAACTGCATACAGTGGAAGCTCGATTATCCGAGGACAGGTTATCCGATATTCGGCTTAACCTCGGATGGGCACTCTGATTAACCGAGGTGTCGAGCAGGTAAACATTGGAAAAGCATCATAACAAGGCGGGTTAAAAGCGTGTTGATCGGTTTTTACATCTTTCGAATTCACGGTGTACATTGTCTTAATGTACAAAATACATCAGCACCTATTTTTTAACCACACGTTTGATTATCTGAGATAATCACGGTCCCGAACCGAGCTTCCACTGTGTTACTCATGTACATGCATATTTAAATATATTCTATTATGTACCAGTAAGAGCCTTAACATTTATGCTAAGTTATTTTTTGAATTTCATTGAACATGTGCACATGTAATTGTCTCAACAGCTATTTTTCATAACCATGTTACTAATGGAATTTGTTCATATGTTAGTCTTTACAAATACAATCAATAATAAATTCATTTTTTGAAAATATGTTAAACGTATTAAAAATACAAATTTCGAGATCATGTTTGCAGCGCCATTAGCATCGTTTTCCCAGACCACGAAGTCGGTTCTTTGTCATCAGAGACTGCGAGGACAAGGGCTTCAGGAAAATCATTCAAACTTCGATTGAACCACCATCATACCAGAAATATGGATTTTATAAACTGGCTAAATAAAATTGGAATTCAGCTTGTGTAAAATGCAGCGTTTAACCGAATGCCAAGCGCTTACAGTGGTTGCCAACGTACAGGCGCAATTTGAGTGCACACATTTAAAAGCAACAAGCTACTTCTACAGCACTGTTTAGTTTGCGCGGTTTTCTTGCGCCTGTTGTTTATTTGGATGTCATGGAAACCTGAAATATTAACAAGAATCAAGGGCGATACCAGAAGTCGTGGCTGAGTTGCAGCTCCAACTTCAAATTTACCCTTTCCGCCGTAGAAAATGCAAGCCCACAACGAGTTATTTGACCTCATCACTGCGAAGCTTGCAAAACGTAATTTCCACAAGTGGATTTTAATTATCTCTGTTGTATTTTAGAGCTTTGTCAATGTTTCCAAATTCACATCCCTACACGCGCAGGCTTTTGGATTAAAAATTTGGTATTTAATTTCAAATTGCTAGCACCATTTTCAATCATAAGCGTTTATCATTCTCAAAAAATAATCACCGATAGAATACAGATGTTCATTCATGCATAATATTACAGTATTCGGTGTGAAGAAAATAAAAGTTAAATCGAAATTGCCTGAATGTTATAATCAATTCATTTATTGAACTACGCGCGACGTTATATAATTGCATAAAACTTAAAATAAATTTTATTTTATATTATTATTTTACATAAATATTTTAGGTATTATTTTTCAAAAGTAGGTTGGTCTTGCGTGCTACTTCTTAGATTAAAAGATAGCAAAGACACTGATAAATATCCAATTGGACTCGCAGCACATAATAGTGCATAGCAATTCTCATTTATTTTTCGCCGTTTAAGTTACCACGTTTAAGGTCAGATTTAATATAGTGAATTTGGTACCATTTTTAAATTTTTTTAGCAAAGAGTAGATTAATTTTTGCGAACACACAGCGCATTATTTTTCGATTCATGTTCAAATGAAACTCAAATGGCACTTTGAATTGATACATTTTCTACGAAGAATGTGTATGCTAGAACGTCGAAATTTAATTTCTTGAATTCGCGTGCAAAACATCCGTTTCGATAAATCAGCAACCGAAGAGTGCTTTTCTCTCCCAAAATATTTCGGGCAGATTTCATATTTCATAAAATTGAAAAGCTCAAGGTTACGTTTAAGACCCTTCCTAAAAGCTTTTTAATGTTTCTTTTGCCCTTTACGGACGAATTTGATTCCAGTTTCGTGTCCTGGATATCCTTTCGTGAAACGGCAGAATCCACCCAACAAGGCAAGCAAAACTTTGGGTTAAACATCACGCGAATGGGCTATAAAAAAAATCTCATAGCCTCCGCGCCTGATAAACTTTACACGCAATTGGCACTTAATTTATAGATGAGTTTGGAGCAAATGTTAGTCCGGCAAATGTGCAGCAGTCTGTATATTTTATGAGTTCGGTGTCGACCTATCTGCATATTGGTGGCGCTGTACGATAGATGCTATTATATTCATAATCATATGCGCAAGGGACGTCCATGCAGGACGTCCATTTCAAAATCAATGTTTTGACCCATAAATAACACTGCGTATCGAGGTATCTTTAGCGAAACAGGGTATAAATGAAAATTGCGTTGCTAAATTCTATGATGAAAGCATTGATCCCATCATTTAAATAGTACACTCGTATGTTCCCCCCCCCTCCATCAAATCCATACTTGATTATTAAATTATAAAAAAAAATATTAAAATAGTACAAAAATATATTAATAAATTGAGAAAATTTTAAAGCAGTCTTACTTGTTGGACGCCAGCGACAGACTTCTTCCTAATATTTCCATCCCCAGGGTAGCTGCATTGCTCCAATTTGGACGGGTCATCGTGAGCGATTTCATTTCATCAGTTAAGTAAAAGGAAACTGCAATAAAACCCAAAAACCATTCATTACACACTGCGGTAATATTTTCAGGAAATAACATTCATACGCTACAAATTATTGGTCCAAAACTCGAACCAATTGCTTTTTTACATCTATGATACATTTAAGAATGAATATTTCTTCATATTGCATCCTTATTAGCAGTACTAAAATAAATCAAAGCTCAAAACAACCGCAATTCAATAGCTCGTGTAGAACAGTCTGACAAATATGGCTGTGTAATTTGTAGAATTTACATTTTCAATAACATCACGCACTCCCTGTCATGATTTACTATGGCTTGTGACAGTCGTCTGTCGATGAGAAAATTTGGATGTCGTGCAACATTTGCATATAAATTGCTAATTTAAAAAAATAACCACAAATTTGCTGAGCTCGTCACCTATAATTTATGGAGATGGCAATACGCTTATACGCTGTTTTTGGCACGCACAATCTTTTATTGTCCGAAAATGAGAACGTGCACAGGTGACGCTGGTGCGTCAATGACCCATGCATATTAATTGATTGGGCCAATTCTGGACTAAAATGCCGAATTGTCCCAACGCAATTCTTTTAAAAATCGTACGATTGATTCCGACAATCAGCTAACCCGAAGTGCAAAACAGGTGCATTTGTCTTGAAAAATTACAGTTCCGGGTTCTCGGCAGCCAAAGGACGAAAAGTACAGACAATTTGGGAGAAAAAAAACAGCAGGCGTTCGGAAAGCTAATTAGAAATACGATTAATTGTTAACCAAGCGCAATGCCAATTAATAATTCAACTCACCTACTTTTCGGTTTTCAACGGCTATTTCGAGCGTTTTGCATGGCATTTTCCATCGCGTTCAACTAACGTGTTTTTGAGCTTGTCCATCGGCGAGCTCGATGGTCAGCAAGCACGTGATTCCATCGATTGCTAGTGGGGCAGGGGGTGGAGGAGCCCCGGAACGACAACGCCAATTGGTTCGGCCCCGAGTCAATTTTGGGCTCATGGAACGCTGTCTGTAAACCGGGTGCAGCAGAGGTGCTGCAGGACTGGACTTAAGGCAGGAAGTTCAACGAATGTTTGCACCGATTGTGGACGCCCGCAATCCTTTCAGAAGTAAAATTCAACCGCCCAATTAGGATGGAGGACACCGTAGTGCACGCATGCTATTAAAACAGTCACGTGGGGCCCCGGGGGCCTCGTAGACCTTCGCTGAATTACGCAATTAGCGACGACAATTTGGTGACCACAGAACTAGATGTGACTGGCGTGGACCTTAGCTGGCCTCACCCTAGGGAGCCAAAGAGGCATGAGACGCCAAATAAAATTGTCGGACCCGCGCCATGGCAACGGTGCAACCCAATGAGCTTTATGAAATTTATCCTGCCAGAAACAAACGATTCCTTTTACACAGTGGCGCACACAGGACCTATACTTTTGGGGGGGGAACCAACTTCATTTCTCTAATTTTTTAATGACGCCATAAGCGAAAATTTTGAAAAATTGAGTCACTAGGCTAATACGGGATTTCAGCCTGCAATTTAATACAAAATATTTCTGAGAAATTTCCCGATTAAAAGTAACACCGTAGGGTCAAGTTGTCTAAATTTGAGTTTCAAATCCGGGATGTTAGCCTTTAAATGTTATAAATATTTGCCCTTATTTAGATATAGAGAAACGCCGTAGGCGAAAATTTTGAAAAACTAGATTAGAAATAATAGTAAAATAAGACCATTTAAGCATTAAAATACCATTTATCTAATACGAAATCATGGACTGCTTTTGGATATGCTACATGTAATGTAAATAAGCTATCATCTTAGGGCCTCACACATTAAAACAGCCTTACCAAATATCGTTGATTGGAGGAAGTAGACAACAAGGGAGTAACACAGAGGGACACAGTCCTTGTAGCTTTTCTTTGAGCAATTAGTATTGACGATCAATAAAAGATCCAAGAAAGATTAATTATCTAATTATAACAAATTACATTGATGCAAACGTCTTATTCTTTTTTAAAAAATGCTAAATAAGAAATTTTTCCTCAGTTAACATATTGACATGGCTGCTAAACTTGATTTCAAACATTGTTATTAATACCGAATGGGTCTAATACTCCTTTTTTTGCATATTAACCTGTTGAAACTGCACCGTAAGGGTTCTTAAAGGCATTCTAAATTCCCTGGAAACATTATTAACAACATTCAGTTGGTCATTATTAATCGTTATCTGGGAATTATCTGTGTTTAAATCATCTCATGACCATTGCGATCTCTTTTTGCACCACCTGTAGTTAAATATTTCTATCCCATGACTAAAAACATGGAAATATTTAAGAAAAACAAAAATGCAAAACGGCAGAAAATAACAAAGGGGCGTCAATACCCAACTTACCCTACATGTATCGTTATCCTGCATTTAGTTTAAAAACATTCATTGCAAACCGTGAAATGTTATTTTGCCAATCCTTCTCAAAATATTCATGTCAGAAGTTGAATACTTCAGTAGCTGCTAAATTTACATTTTGAGTTACTTAAGCCCGACCTAAAAAGATGCCCAACCGTTTACAGCTGTCATCCGATCGGCTCCGAGTTAAATTTGATAATTTGAAAGTGTTCCGTTAAGTTATATAACAAAATTAAATAAATTTGGGGAAAATCGTTGCGTAACCACTGTAAAACGAGTTTCTTTTAATGAAAACTCTGAGAAGGATTGCATAACGTTTTTTTTACATTCATTTTTCATATAAACAAATATAAAAACTAGTGGAGGACCAATTCTGTACTGCGGAAAACTAAAGTATTACAACAAATTTAAAGTAAAAATGGTGAATAAAGTAAAAATAAGTATTTGAAGCAAAAATGTGAAATTTCTTAAGCAGGGTGGGCATGTTTCTATTCGGGCTTAATTCTGTTACTTGCAGATTCTTCGATTAAGGTTGTATACATGTAAGCAGTAGGGAAATGACTTACATAACCTTCATCCAGGCATTTATATAATCTAATCGAAGCAGTAATAACATGTAAATGGCATTAGTGGTTAACCAAGGCCAATTTCATGAAAAAAGGTGTACTCAGTTAGCATAGTAGCATGCGTATTATTTGCGTCATTAATCGTACAAAACATTTCCATGGTATTGCCGTAAGCTACTGCATAAATGCAATGCTCGTGACCTTCCTTATGTGATTCAATATTCTAGAAACATATTACTTCTTTTTTGATACTTTGCCACATGTAGGCTACAAATTTAAATTCAACAGCTTGTGCAGGCATTTAACATTTTTGGAACAATGCCAAGTAACAATGAATCAATTGGCACAATTGGGGCATGATTGGTGTAACCATATTTTTTTTAAATATAATTTGACCTGAAGAAATTAACGGAATTTTAGCGTGACTTGTGAAGTTGAAGCCGTCTTGTGCAATGGGAATATTGATGCACATAGAATATGGTAACGTGTCTTATACCCCGGGCACACCATACGCGAAACTCGTTTGGAAACGCTACTGCGTTTCCAAACGAGTTTGGGAACGCTGGCAAAAAAGGAGGGTGGGCAGACCTCATCCACGTTATGCGCAGTGCATCATGGGAGAGAGCATATTTATACCGGGTGGCCACGCAAACGACTTTTAGTGCACGTGTTGCAATTCACGTTAGCTCAGCTACTACAACAGGAGAAGGGATAATAACATTAAATCATACACACAAAAAGGTG